>JARYGA010004994.1:0-124730 GCA_030545235.1 Helianthus tuberosus
GACCGAGGAAATATACAGGTATAACTTGGAAAACCTTGAAGCACAGCTGAAAGAAGATGACCGTGAACGTAGGTATTTCTTACATAATTATGTTCAAATTTTATATAATAACAAAAACTGACTATTTACGTTTTTTTTAATTTTAGAGGTTTTTGATTATTTGAAGAAATCCTGGTTGGATCCGTACCGTGAAAAGTTTGTATCATGCTGGATTAACAAAACTATCAACTTTCACCAAACTACGACCAACAGGGTTGAGGGCATGCATGCAACACTAAAAAGTCACTTTCCAAGTTATCGCAACACACTGGATAAACTTGTACTGTATGTTGATCATGTTGTTGATAGACAATACACCGAGATTAGTACAAGCTTTGAAACAAGCCTCCGAAAAGTGATGACGCACCACAAGAAGCAGCCCATGCTTGCATATATTCTCAGAAAGGTTTCAATATATGCGATTGAGCTTTTGAGTAGGGAACTAAAACGTAAGGAAGACGGGTTGAGAGCCTACGGTGCAAGCTGTGGTTGCCAACTTTTTACCAGCTGTGGTTTGCCATGTGCCTGTCGTTTGGAAAAGTTGGAAAATAAAGGTAATTAATATCTTTGACCTTTCTCGTTATGATTCTGCCACCTAATTTGTTTTCATCCACAGGTCAGCAACTCCGGATCACACACATAGACGTGTTCTGGAAGAAGCTTAACTTCAAGCCTGCAAAGAAAAACATAGAGGATATCGATGTAGACGCGGAATTTGAAAAATTGAAACAAAAGATCGATCCAACACCCCCTCAAGTGAAAAGGAGCTTCTTTGAAAAGTTTCAGCAAATCCTCAATCCAGGGAACAATAACAAAAAACCTCCTGCTGTTCTGAAGAAAACTCGTGGTCGCCCAACATTGAAAACGCAGGAAGAAAGAAAGGTTGAAGCCGCTAGAAAAAGCTCGTACATTCCGTCGGAAGAAACTTGGGTCGAGGCCTCAGATGATCTTCCCCGTCACAGCTCGTACATATCACTCGAAGATTCTAGAAGACAAAAGAATACCAAACCGATCAACCTGCACCCTGATTTCCCGATGATCAAGCTCGGTCCTAAGACGGATATAGCGATCCGCAACTACGCATCTCAGATTCCCGAAGTGATCCATCCATACATCGTTAGAATAAAGGACGTGAAACCAGATGGTCATTGTGGGTTTCGATCGGTGGCTGTTGGGTTAGGAGTGAAACAAAATTCATATTTGATGATCCGGAAACAACTTATAAAGGAGTTACGTACGAACGAATCGCTTTGGAGGCAGTTTTTCGATCCGGAAAACATAGGACATTATGATGCGCTGCTTAGACGGATCAATTTCAAGGGGGTGGGACGAGCAGATATCGAAAATTACATGACGATGCCTGAGACGGGGTTTCTTATTGCCCAACGATACGGTGTGATTGTTCACACCTTCGACATGCGTGGGAGCTGTACAATTTTCCCTCTGCTGGGCGGGCCAAACGAAGCTGAGGAACCTCACCTGGTGGTTGCGGTTATGTTCGTCGACCATGGGCATTTCATACATGTAGAGCTTGGAGGTTGTTATCCAATGCCTCCCCCAAACCCACTCTGGACAGCACACAGAACAGAGCGCGCAGCAGCCTGGCATACATTATACAGGGATCAGATCAACACGTACGAAATGCTTACGTATCGTGCCCCTGACCTTAATGTAACCCCATATGTTCACGATGTAGGTTAAATGTGTTTAATAATAATCACGTTTGTGTTTGTTCAATATATGCGTTACATCACGTCCAAAACCGAACGTCACCGAACGTCACCGACACACATAACACCTCTCACAGGAGTATAATTAATGACAATATACATCATAATACTACAATTAATGAAAAAATACGTCATGTTCATGTACGGTAGGCGGCTGATACACATAACACCTCTCACAGGAGTACTTGTGCTTTCAAACCAAAATGATACGATATAACGGAATAAGACATCACACGTAACCGATTTGATCCGGAACTTGCAGTATAGTCCATATATAATAAAAAATGATGTATAATGGAAAAAATGTAAAATTTAGACTATTATCGACGCGTTTGTGAATTAAAAACAATTTAAAAAAAATAAAAAAAGGCCTTAAACGCCCCGCTATGACCAAAGCTAAGCGCTTTACCCTTGAAGCGCCCCGCTTTGGCCATAGCGGGGCGCTTTGGTCCCTCGTTATACCTGAAGCGGGGCAGCTTCTCCCCCACTTCAACACAAAACACAAAACACACACACAAGGTGCGATTACACACACTGATCTTCGGATATCTTCGTTTTCAATCTTTCGACCGCTAAAAGGTAAATCGAACACCCTTAATCATTTTGGTTAAATGTACATGTTTGATATTTGTTTGATTTGGGCATTTGGATCGATCGGGTGGGGCTGTTATTCATCGCGAAGAACCAAAGCGCCGCGCCGAGGCCAAAGCGCGGCGCTTTGGTTCATGTTTATTTATTTTTTTAAATATTATTTGTTTAATAATATTTGTTTAATATTATTTGTTTAATAATATTAAAATTTTATAAATAATATTATTTGTTTATTATTTTATATTTAATATTATTTGTTTATTATTTAAAATTTTATAAATAATATTATTTGTTTATTATTTAAATTATATTTAATATTATTTGTTTATTATTTAAATTGTTTAAATAATATTATTTGTTTATTATTTTATATTTAATATTATCTTATCAACGTGCAGGGATGGATTCTTCCGATGACGAGATTGAGCATATGGAGGCTGAGGGAGATGAGGGAGAGTAGGAAGAGCCGGCATGTCCGTACCTGCAGTTTCCGCCGGGGTCACGGGCGAGGGGGAGATGCGCGAGGTTGCGCGCCATCCCCATTGGGAAGCATGTAGGGATAGACTGGGGCCTGTTGGAGACCGTGGGAGAGGCCGCGCGGGCGCGTGAGATAGTTGGACTAGATACTCCTTGGTCGCGCCTATTTGAGTTAGCGATGGAGGACTCGTACCCTGAGCTTACGTGAAAGTTTCTTTCCACGTTTACATACGCGCCGCATCCGGCGGATTACGTGGAGGACCCGGATTTTCCAGTCTACGAGGTTACATTCCGTCTTGCCGGTCAGGAGTTTCGGATGAGTGTGCGGCAGTTTGTTGTCCATACAGGTTTGTTTAAATAATATTATTTATTATTTTATATTTAATATCATTTGTTTATTTAATGTTATTTGTTTATTTAATGTTATTTGTTTATTTAATGTTATTTGTTTATACAGGTTTGTACACAGAGGCCGAGCTTGATACTGATTTATATACGCAGGCGGTTACGATGATGGACAGGCAGACGCTTATCAGTTTCTGGAGGTCCATTTCCAGGGTTCCCTTTGGGAGATCCTGGCAAAAGGCCACCACCATTAGAGACCCCTTGTTCCGATACCTGCAGCATGTTATTGCGGCAACTATCGTGCCGCGGGGTGCCAGCAGGGAGAAGGTCAACCTCAGTGACCTTTTCTTTCTATACTGTCTACTGCGCCGCCAGCCCTGCGATCTAGCAGCCTGCCTGGCAGATTACTTTGCCACAGCATACCACCGGCAGCTCCGCGGGTGGGTGCACACTGGCTCATTCATCACCGCCATCGCACGCTCGCTCGGGATCGTGCCCGAGGGAGATCCGGTGCTGTCCGATCCGGTCCCGTCTACCAGGTTGGGCCGCGCGTCAGTTTCTAGCATGCAGATCACCCGTCGCTTTGATGTTGGTCTGAGGTTTAGGGGCGGAAACGGGCTGATTTGGCAGCCGGAGCCGGTGCCGGAGGTCATCCCGGTTGTTATTGAGGTGAGGCCTGGAGTGTTGGCCCCTCCTGATGTTCAGGCGGCCGCTCGGCAGGCTCAGCTACAGGCTCTGGGACTCGATGAGTTCCCGGGCCAGCCTCAGGCTGAGGCTCAGGCTCAGCCTGAGGCTGAGCCTCAGGCTCAGCCTGTATTAGAGGATCCGGCTCAGGAGGAGCATATCGAGGAGATCCCGGTACCACCAGTTCAGCCAGCTCCTGAGCCGCCACAGTACCCGCAGCACGTTTACGCTGACCTGCCTCCGGTAGCGCGTGAGGTGGCTCGGGACTTCGACCGGCGCCTCAGACGCCAGGCCGCACGCCAGGACTGGATCATCGAGACGCTCGTTTCTCTACGAGAGCGCGCTGGGTTGCCTCCACTTCCCCTCCCACCGTCCCCGCCGCACGAGGATTAGTATCTTAGTTTGTTTGTATAGTGTTTTGTTATGTATTATGCAGTCAGTTGTACCTTTTTGTTTTGTATGTACAAACTGATATATATATATATATATATTGCAGTTAATCTTCTATTTACATCACGTTGGTTTTGGATTGTTTACGTTTAATTCTTATGGTTTTCTGTACAATTTATTTAACGTGTTCGTTTAATTTAACAAAATAAACTAGGTTAACAGTTTATAAAGACGCACTTATATTATATACGTTCTATAAAAATAATGACGTAAAAAACGTAATTATAAAACAACGTATTATAAAACTCAAATACATTTTTTTCCTCCAAAAAACACTACCAAACTAACCCACATCCCACCTATTTCAAAAAAAAAACAACACAAATTCCAGCCAACGCTTTTTGTCTTTTTGCACACTCAAAGCGCCCCGCTATGGCCAAAGCGGGGAGCTTTGAGTGTGCAAAAAGACAAAGGCCGTGTGCGAATAGAACAAGCATTTGTATATTCTAACTTCTAAGTGCAGTTATCATTGGACGGAAATGATTATGATTCCTCGTTTAAGATTCTGTTTTTGTTTTCTTAATGATTGACATTGATTTCACTTTTGAAAACTGATAAAAATTGATAGAATTATATTTATACCATTAACGATAATATTTTTATATATATTAAGGCTAAAGTTAAAGTTAAGGATTATGATAATCACACACTCACTTCTTATTTCCACACTTTTTAAAGCGTCCTGTTTTGATCAAAGCGGGGCGTTTAGGGTTGACAGTTGTACGAGGTCATGTTCTGTACCCCAAAGCGCTCCGCTTTGGCCAAAACGGGACGTTTAGGGTTCTTTCTGCAGACAAAGGGTGATGAGACATTGATACGATGTTATATCATGTACGAGGTTGCTTTTCAGTGTCACGCGTAGTGAGCAGGATGAGGCATGCTCTTACCCAATTACATTTTCTTTTGATACAAACAGGAAATTTTTGTCACATGATGAGTTGGTGGATTATGTACAGAAGATGAGAAAGGACAATGGCTACGTCATTATGATTAAAAGGTCAAATAAAAGAGGAAGTAATTTCAAGGTTTGGTTTCAATGCAGTCTTGGTGGAGAGTACAAGAGTGTAGCTACAGTGAGAAAAACATATAGCAAGAAAACAGGTTGCCCGTTTGAGTTGATAGGGTTTACGAAAGCAAAGGGAAGTGTTTGGAAGTTAGAGGCGATGAACGCGATGCACAACCACACTCCTATTGAAAACTTGGAGGGTCACGCGTATGCGAGAAGGCTTTTTTCGGAGGATAAAAGTCTGATTGAGCAGCTGGCAGAGTAGGATATTCCAAACCGTAGCATCTGGCGTATGTTTAATTACACTTTTTAATTAAAAACCGACCACTTATCTTAAAAAACATAAATGATTAAAAATCTACAACTTTAAATTATATATGTTTAATTACACTCAAATGCGCCTAACAGCTTTTGGACAACTTACTTCAAACAAAACAGGATCTCAAAATTTAAGCATGCAGATAGACATCATTGTTTCCATAATGATATCATATTTGATAACATACCTCTGGTCGTAGGGCTGTTCAAATTGCTCGGCGCTCGACGCTCATTCGATGCTCGCTCGAAAAATGCTTGGTATTTGCTCGTTCAATTCAGCTCGATTGAAAAAATGCTCGGTTCGGTTTGTAAACGAACCGAGCACGAGCAAAGTCCATTGTCCAATATTTAAATGTCCATTTAAGTAATTAAGTCAAATTTTCAAATACTAAAATGTGAACCGTCGATCAATACTCAAGCCTCAACTCGCCATTCGATTCAAAAGTACAAGACCCTAATCAAAACCCCCCATTGGCCATCGTTATTCGATTTCTCCATCGCCACTCGCCAAGACGGCAACTCACTAGGGTTTTGCTTCAATCAGTTCATTCAATTTCAAACTTCTAATAAAACAAAGGTATGTTTCAATCGATCGACAATTTATCTTCCCGCTTAGCTAATCTCGATAGAACTAGTTGTGTGTTTTTGTATTCTTTGTTATTATTTGTTAAATTTTTACTTGTGTTCTATTGAACGAAACATCAGGGACGAAACCTACACTTTATTCTAATAACTAGCACTCCCATCGTCACTTTCTTTGTTTGTTCTACGACGCTCGCTACTCGCTCGACGTTCGTTCAAAAAATGCTCGGATCGAAAGACGCTCGCTCGAATTTGGCTCGGTTAAAAAAACGCTCGGTTCGGTTCGGATCAGTTTGTAAACAAACCGAGCACGAGCAAAGGTCTGATCGGTTTGGTTCGGCTCGTGAACATCCCTATCTGGTCGTAATAAAAGTATCATTTAATGAAATTTAACGTACATACCGCATATAACAAACTAAAATCTGTTAGCATTTATAAAAACAATGACATAATGAAACGTATCTTATAAATGACTGTTATAAATTAACTATAACCGGTACACTCACGTTAAACGGCCGTTATAAATCAAATTTATATTATATATGTTTTATAAAAATAAAACAAAAATCTACAAGTTTTCAACAAAAAAACACAACCAAATACAACCAAACAACAAACCAACAACCAATTTTTTTCCAGCAAAACCTCACTTTTTCCCCTAAAAATAAACAGTCAGCCCTAAACGCCCTGCTTTGACCAAAGCGGGGCGCTTTGGTATGAGGTCAACAGATAGGATTGACAGACTTAGTTCTTGTCTGTTGAATTTACCCCAAAACGCCCCACTTTGATCAAAGCAGGGCGTTTTGAGATGTGTGATTAGACAAGGGATGTGTGTGAATAGCCTGAACCAAAGTTAATTCATTCTGAAGATAAACTTCAGATAGTACAATTTTCTTACTTTTTGATAACTCATAACATCAAGTGTTTGATGTTACAAAATATGTCGATTTTTACAAAATAAATAAATAATTCTTTTTATTCGTGGGAGTAGTATATGATACCATTGATACAAAAAATAGACAGATAAAATATACATATAATAATACATATATGCATAAACGTAACAAAATAAGCTACAGGAATAGAAAAAAAAAATAAGAAGCGTCAGATTGTGTTAATACTTTGTTTAACACAATTTTCTTAAAACATATTTCATATGTCTACTCAAAAGATACATATATTTTGCAAATTACACTATCTAAAGCATTAGTTGTATCGTCGAAGAGAACTCGCAAGCCTAAGGTAATACCATGTATTTCTTTGTTTGATCCTTTTGTAAAAGGAAGAATAAAGTAGAAGTTTGCAAATGAAACATTGTCTAGTGCTTCTTTCTTGTTTTTATTTTTTTAAATATGATTCTAAGTCTTTTATCATCTATATTATATATGAAATGAATCAAAACATTTGTAGCTAAACGGAAAAACTTGTTTAACTGTTTTTAGTTTCATTTAACAAATTATAATATACAATTGAACTGTTTAACATTTAAGTGTAACAAACATTTGCTAAAAAAATACATACAATCTTAATTTTTTTAATGTAAAGAAACAAAACACTTTCATTCACATTAATAGGATTAGAATGTAAACAAGTTAAAGATCTATTCAATTAGTAGCTTACTCGATAGAAATGAGGACGAGGTGGCAAAAAATGAAAGATTGTGGTGGTAGGAAAGAAAATGAAGATGATGATGATGATGATAATAATAATAATGATGTTGGTTCTAGGGTTTCGACCACCATCACAACTTTGTTAATACTTATTTCTAAGGTTTTAACCACCAACACAACTAATAAAAAATGTCCTCCTCTCTCTGTCTCCCCGATTCGCCGGAGGCTCGACGAAGGCAGGTTTGCCAGGGTTAGCTTGCGAGGTCGCCTGATCTTCGGCTTGACCTTTCATCCTAACTCTCCGGGCTGGTTCTTCCATTCGCTTTCAGGCTCGGGTTTCTTTTCCGTTTCCTTTGTTTTCTCGTTGGTTGGCTACCTCTCTTGCCGGACTAGCTTCTTGTTGGCTTAGCGGGTCTGATATCGGTCGCGTCTATTTCGTATAGATTAGCTAGATCGATTCGAATCCCGTTAACACTTCGTTGAAGTTTTGTTCTGGTTGAGAAGCCTGGTGGTTTTGTTTCTTTGTTCCTTTCCTCTCTTGTCTTGATGGGGGGAAATAGGAACGGCCGTTATGGCTATAACGGCGGGAAAAATAAGAGGTTTGCCAAGGATGATGGGTGGAACACTGTGCTCAGCAAAAAAGAAGCCAGGAAGGAGAAACTTTTCTTGCAAAGGGAACATCGTCTCCGAAATACGACTTCCTTTTTCATCTCCAATCTGCCCGAAGGGTGCACTAGGGATTCCCTGTGGCAGGCCTTCGGCTTTTAGGATAATTTGGAAGACGTTTACGTCCCGCGGAAATCGGATAGGGCTGGAAATAGATTTGGCGTTGTCAAACGTAAAGGATGTGGACAGCTGGATGAGCAGACTCAAGGAGGTTAAGATTGATGGTGCATTTATTGGAGTGAACCTGGCCAAGTTCAATAGGGATGGTTCGAAGTCGGAGTTGCCGAAGGATGGGGAAAGGGTGTCGGTTTTCTCGAGACTTAATTATGTGAATCCGGTTTGTCAGAAGCAGAAAGTGGGGGATAAGAGATCTGGTAATGTTGATGGTCGGTCTTTTAGCAATGTTGTTACTGGTCAGAATGCCAAAAATACTGGAATCACTTTAGAATTACCTCCAATGATGATAGAAACAAAGAAGAAGTGGGAATTCAAATCCCTTGTAGGAGAGGTCAAGGATATTGACACTCTTAACAACCTGAAATGTCATCTCGCTGGTCGCGTGGATGTTGGTCCGTTGTTAAAATATTTGGGAGGTCTTAAGGTTTTGGTTTCCTTTTCCAATGTTGAAGAAGCAGATGATTTCCTGAGGAATAGGGGAGAAGAGTGGGCTAACTGGTTTTCAAGGTTGTATGTTTGGGATGGTCTTCCTCCTCTATTTGAACGGGTGGCATGGATAAAGGTCATTGGAGTTCCGGCGTCTCTTTGGGACCGTCATGTTTTCAATTTGATTGGGGAAAGGTGTGGTAGACTGCTTGTTAAGTCCGAAGCTTCCGCTGAGGATGGTAATATGGGGGAAGAAAGGTTGGCAATTCTTGTCAAATCTTGCAAAAGAGTTTCTATGGAGTTGAACTTAACCTGGAACGATCACTTGATTAAGGTCTGGGTTGAAGAAATTGCTGGCTTGTGGTGCCCAGACTTTCTCAACGACGACTCATCAGAGGATTCTGTCCGTGAGGCTTCACCAAAATTTGGAGAGTCGCTGGAATTTAGTTGCAGGAATTCGATAGGTTGAATGTCAAAGAACGTGAATTTCTGCATGGGAAACTCCTCAGGCGTTCCAAGAATTCGGCGCACGTCCAGGAGGTGGAGGAACCTAGGGTGCCTTCTTTGGCGGCTGTTAATAATCAGGAGAGAGAAAGAGTGGACTCTGGTGTTTTTGTCGTTGATGATATTGGGCCTATTTTGGACCCATGCAGGCCCAGCTACATCACCAATATATCCAAAAATATCAGAGCTAATAGAATGGAGGCCCAAAACTTTGTTACTCCTGACCTTAATAACGAAGTAAACTCTGGGGTTAATTCAGACCCATTCAATATTGGAGAAATTTTTAGGATGGAGAAAGAAGCAAGTCTAGCGGCTAACAACCACCCGATCAGACAGGAACATCCGGCTTTCATAGATGGGGACGAACATCCGGCTCCGTTAGATGGAGTTTCGGGAGAGGATCGGCTGAGGAAAAATTTCGAGCAGGAAGTCACTGAAACCCTTCTTTTTGGTTCCAAGCTGGGCATCGGTGTTGAGGGGTTTGGTAATCACGTGAGAAAGTTAATTAATGGGGAAACGGGTATCAACGTGGAGCTCTGAATTTTTTATCCTTGAACATTAATGGGTACACTGATCCGAATAAGGCGGGTTGGGTGCGTGGTCTTGTGAGCAAATTGAAATGTTCTTTTCTGGGCCTTCAGGAAACGCATAAAGGGGATATGTCGGAATCTCATCTCCGTCGTTTTTGGGGAATAGCCAATATGCAGGTTGCCTCTGTTGACTCTGTTGGTAGATCTGGAGGTTTAGCGTCTGTTTGGAACCAAGATGTGTTTAGTGATGAAGTTGTGATTAAAAATCAAAGATTTTTGTTTATTGCTGGGAGGTTAAATGGTTTGGGTGACATAATTAATATTCTTAATCTTCACGCTCCTAATGACCCGGGTAGCCGACGATCGCTTTGGGAGGAGATTGCAGGGTTATTTTTCCAATTTGAAGGGGTATGGGTTTTATTTGGCGATTTTAACGAGGTGCGTGGTGAGGAAGAAAGGGTTAATTCGCGGTTCGATAGAGGAGCGGCTAACGCGTTTAATGGTTTCATAACCAGATTGGGTCTCCTCGAGTATCATATGTCCGGTGGTAAGTTTACCTTCGTTTCCGATAATTTTGAGGTCAAGATGAGCAAAATAGACAGGTTTTTGGTGAACGCGGATTTTATGCATTTGTGGCCGTGTGCCAATCTGGAGGTCCTATCTCGTGGGCTGTCTGATCACTGCCCGTTAGCCCTTTCTTGTGTTTCACAAGATTTCGGTCCCATTCCGTTCAAGTTTTTCAACTCCTGGATTGGAGAAGTAAAATTGGCTAATATTGTAGAGCTCAATCTCGCGGCTGCTCATGATGTCGAGTTCTATGATGCTTTCTTTGCTAAGGTGCTAAGGAACATTAAAAAGGACATCATAAAATGGAGACAAGACGTTTCAGTGGCTGAAAATAAAGAGGTGAAAGATATGGTTGACGTTATTGGTAAGATTGAGAAAAAAGTGGAGTCGTCCCCGTTAACTATGTCCGAGAAATGCACTAGGGTGGAACTCCGCTTGCAGTTAAAAAAATTGGAGAACCTTAATGGTAAGAACCTACAGCGAAAAGCTCGAGTCAACTGGATCCGGTTCGAGGATGAAAATTCCTCATTTTTCCATCGGGTGTTGAATGTTAATATCGCTAACAACAGAATTAATGGGCTCCATTTTCGGGATTCTTGGATTTCCGATCCGGTTGAGCTTAAAACTGAAGCTAGAAACTGGTTCAAAAAGCAATTTTCAGAACCAATTCGCAGACGTCCGCGTTCGTGGATACTGGGATGCCTAAGCTTTCTGTGGATCATGGAGATATCCTTTGTGCTCCTTTTTCTGCGGTTGAAGTAAAAGAAGCAATTAAAGGGTGTGGCGGAAGCAAAGCCCCGGGCCCTGACGGGTTTTCTATGAAGTTCTTCAAAGTTTTTTTGGGATCGGTTGAGACCGCATATCATGGCTGTTTTGGAGGAATTTCATTGTAGGGGGATTATTAGCGACGGCTGTAACTCCTCATTTGTGGCCCTGATCCCTAAAAACAAAGACCCACAGGTTTTATCTAGCTTTCGGCCAATATCGTTGGTGGGCTCTATGTACAAAATCATTTCTAAGGTTCTCTGTAACAAATTGAAACTTGTCTTAAAGGAGGTGAACTCACCGAACCAATCGGCGTTTGTTGGTGGAAGGAATATCCTGGATAGCCCCCTAATCGTTAGTGAGATGGTTGGGTGAGCCAAAAAGAGCAAGACTGTAACACCCGTAGTAATTTTTAACATTTCTACAACATTAAAGTAAGCATTTTATATGAAAAATGCCACTTAACAAAAACTTTTACGTTATAAGTAATTAAATATGTTTACAACATTCCAAAACATAATTGAATGTGTTTTCATAAATCCACGTTTGATAAAACAAACTAAAACAACTGCGGAAGCTTCATTTGATGTGTGTTCGGTTCGTTCCATCGAGCTTGATCGTCTTCCGTTATGGTACCATAGACCTACATTTCATAAGACATGAATTGAGTTAGTCATTTGGCATCTAAAAACATGTTTGAGCCAGTTTGTATGTCAAAATATGCCAACAATAAGTTTAGCAACAAATTTCCAAAATATCAAGCCGTCGCGTTTCGCGACGGCATTCCCATGTTCTGTCGCGTGTCGCGCCCGGATTCTGGTCTCCTGTCGCGTGCCGCGGGGAAGTCCAATTTCCAGCAAGTTTGCTTCTGAAACCTGCATTTCGCCCAGCCATGTTTATTTATCAAAAATCAACTTTAAAACGCCATAATTTTTTATCTACGGGTCCGTTTTAGGTGATTATTTTCCTACGCGACCGTAATTTAATTCTCCATCTCATGGAGTAAAAATCCGACGTTCAAACTAATAAAATTCTAAATTTTTAAGTATTCAGCTTATTGCTCAAAATCAACATTTTGACCCGTTTGAATTTAAGACCTCCCAACTTGTTTCTAATTAATCAGAAATCATATTCCAAAGTGTTTAACTCAATCCTCTATCTCGGATTCATAAATTTTATGAAGTACATGGCAAACACCTAAGTTACGCGCGTAATTTATTTTGACCCGTTTAGATGACTTTTGTGCATTAAGGATCCAACTCGCTATTTTCCCTTCGCATCTTGCATTTCCATACTAGTTAACTAATTATTTTCCACCACAACTATTTTTGTGGTGGATTTAACGTAAGGAACCTCAAATCCCAATTTTTACCCTTCGACTAGTCATTTTACGCAAATGAACCATTTTTAGGCATTTCGACCCACAAATGTTTTTGCCTACACTTTTATATGTATCTAAGGGTTTCATAATCAAGAGTAGGGTTCCTGCGGAAAGTGTGTTTTTCCTAGAAAGTCTAGGAAGCGATCTGGGCCATCCGATTGGTGTGTTTAATGGCTTAGATCAAATGGATGGCATTTTTCGTAATATCTGAGTTATATAATTATAGACTTTTAATATAGTGGGAGTATTTTGGTAATTGGAAGTGTTTTAAATAAGTTAAGAAACTGCCATATCAATAACCAAATCCCTAAAATCATGCGATTTCCCCTTCTTTCTCTCTCTCTCTCCCTCTCTAAATCGATCTCTTTCCCTTGCTGCTGGCGACGCAAAACAGGACCCCAAAAAGCATTCAGATTTCGGTTCCAAAGCTTTTCATACCCTTTTTCTTCACTAGGTATTCATATCTTGTGTTGTGATTAAAGTTCTTGAAGTGCATATACGTTTTCGGTCGTAATCTGCTTGTAACTTTGCTGCGTTTTTGCTGTTTTAATTGATGATTGTAGAGAGGCTTGTACCGTGGTTTCTGAGTCGTTCTTGATAAATGGAAGGATTACCAGCATGGATGGTAAAACACAATGTCCAGCAATCTGCTTGTTGTTAAAACACAGCGTCAAGAAATCTGCTTGCTGTTAAAACACAATGTCCAGCAATTTGCTTGTTGTTAAAACACAGCGTCAAGGAAATCCGCTTGCTGTTAAAACACAATGTCAAGAAATCTGCTTGCTGTTAAAACACAATGTCAAGAATCCTCCAGCAATCTGCTTGCTGTTAAAACACAGCGTCAAGAAATCTGCTTGCTGTTAAAACACAATGGCCAGCAATCTGCTTGTTGTTAAAACACCGCGTCAAGAAATCTGCTTGCTGTTAAAACACAATGTCAAGAAATCTGCTTGCTTTTAAAACACAATATCAAGAATCCTCCAGCAAATCTGCTGACTTAAAACACAATCAGATTTGTTAAACTTCAGTATAAAACAACCTGTTGTAAAACACATTATGATGTAATTTAATCATCAAAAAACACAATGTGATGTAATGTGACATAGACAACAACATAAAACACATTCAGAGTGTTAAAAATGCAAAAGAACTGTTAAAACACAACCTGATTATATATTGACTTCAGAGTGTTAAAACACACTGACTTCAACCTCTCTGACTGGTAAAACACATCACCAAGACCTGCTGATAGTTTTCCAGATAAACACATTGACCTCCAGATTTGAATTCGAAAACAGCAAAAATTCCGAAAATCATGGAATGTTAGTTAATGAAAAATAAATTCCAAAAATAAAATTAAAATGTGAAATTACATAGTTGCCCTTTTAGTTAAAATAACTCAATGCCACATGTCCAACTTCATCCTGTAAACATAAGACTCGACAAGTGCTTATTAGTCGATATTTGTCAAACGGTATCCTCATTACCATTTGACCCGTTTTACTCTTTTTATTCATTTAGGCTTACTTATAGTAACCGTTCAAAAATCAATTTTTTACAATTAGCTTTCCATGGCTAATTTACCGTTTTATTTCTTTTACCATTAAACATGGTTTTTATCATTTATATTAGTTCCGACCCGTATTATTTCGCGTCGGGAACCATATCTTGAATATTATCCTTATTGTATTTGCAACTTATAGAATAAACATTTATTCTACTAAAAGGTGTAAGTTTCACTTACCTTGCATCCGGTTATGCGCTTTTTCCGCGTACTCGATCCGTTTGACCCGCTTCTTTCCCAAGTCTTCATCTAGCTTGTCTAGAGTCAAACTATCATCATCACAATTCGTAAGACGGTTAGATTAGTCATAATCGTTTACGACTATTCCATCCTACGGGTTTTATGTCGAATTTATCATTCGACCATATCAAAATTATCATTTGATCTAATCATTGGTCGGTTTGACTTTTTAAAAGTCAATTGACTTATCAACATATTCAAATGCACATTTGGTTCATTGAACTCACTTAGGCATATTTCATCCAAACTCTTAATGAAATCAAATTTTACACACAACCAAGTAGACCGCGATTTCATTCAGGCATTTCATATCACTGAAAAATGGGCTGTTTTTTGTGACTTGTTTAACCTGTTTACAAGTATTCAAAAATTATGATTTTTTTATGTGGCGTACCACTTGGAGGTTAGACCTTGTGTTAAAATTTCAAGATCTAACTCTTTACCAAAAATTCGTAAAAATTCATTTACTAAGCTGCAATCAGATTCGTCACTTCTGACTGCAGCTTACGGAAAAATTCATTTAAAATTACTCGTTTATCCGATTGACGAAATTCCAATTGGCGATTCTTTTAGTCACTTAAAACTATCTACAGTTAGAACTTGAGATCATAACTCAATTCCTAAATTGAGTTATGAAATTCGTAATGGGCTGTAAATTATGCCAGAAAACGCAGCTTGAACTTTTGATACGGAAAAATTCATAAAACGCTCAATTTTCGTCAAAAAAATGCGATTCCAGTGGGGTTTTAAAGATATTTCTTGGAATTACATTTTAGACTCAAGAAACACATGTTTTTGTCAACTTTTGTTTAGGTTTAAGCCAATACAAGTTGGCTGTAAATTCTGATCAGGAGCTGTTTGAATTCAGCTTTCAATTTGAACATGTTTATGACATTATAACACTTATTCTTAGCAATCAAAACCCCTAAAAGCATCACATACACGAGTTTAATCAAAACCCACTTAGCACATATATGGGTGGTTATCAAATTTCTATTTTTCAATCTTAATTCGGCAATTTTTCAACTAGGGTTTGTTCCTAGACATGGATTCATCCTAGTTTCACCTAAACATCAATCATGCAAGCTCGAATTTCGATTTCATAAGTTCATCAAGAATCTGAGGTGGAATCAAATAATGAAATTTGACATACCTTGTGATCCCCTAGGCTTGGTGATCACTAATTTTAGCTTGGTTTTCCATTTAGACTTGATTTGCCTCATGAATTTGGTTGACTTTGATGATTTAGGGTTCAAAAGAAGAACCTCTTTCTTGGCTCTGTGGAAACGTTGACCAGAACACACTTTGTGTGTGTTTTGGTTTTTAATTTTTGTTTTAATCAAAACTCTTTTCACACTTAACCCTTTTAGTCCCTATAGTTCTAACCTTTTTATAAAAAGGTTCATAAATTCTTATTTTATATCTTGTTTTCACTTAATTACTCATTACTAACTAGGTTAATTATTCCTAGTTAACTTAATGGGTTCAGGGAGTTAAATCCCATTTTATTTTAAGTCCCGTTAACTCGGGCCTCTTATAAACTTTATTTCCTCTAAAGCTTTTATTCCCTTTTTAATTTAATATTAGGTTTATTTATTTAAATCCTAATATTTACCGGGTTAATTTCACCACTAACGGTATTTTACCCGTTCATAAATATTAACGTGGTTTAATTACCAAACCTAATTTCGGGGTGTTACAAGTCTACCCCCCTTAAAGAGGGTTCGTCCCCGAAACCTTTCTTACACAGTCTATTGAGTTTTATAACTAATACACTTAAACTGAGTAACCCTTTTTTAAGCATTACTCATACTTTAACCTTTTTGTTGGTGTTACCCGAAAAGTATGGTAATACCTTTTTGATTAATAACATATGCGTATCTTATGCGGAACAATGAAACTCAAAATAACGAAATTTCGTTATTTTCAACCAGTTTGGTTAACTTAGCGAGACCCATCGCTGTTAGACTACCGAATTTCTTTGTGAGTCCGTTAATTAATCCGTTTGGATATTTTAGCGAAATATTTCACTATTAACAACAATTCCTTAGTTTTCAAATTTATTTATTTGGTTCAGTTATACCGAATCCACCGCTTACAAGCAAACCAAATTTATTTAAATGACCTTAACCGGTTTCACTAACTAGACTTATTAGTCCAGTTACTTTTTACCGCTCGCTTGGTTATAATGTGATTCTACTTCACATTGCATTTCTTGACCGTGATCGTGTCACATCATGTTTAATTTATATCAATCTTTCATTTTCGAAAATATCACTTTTCGAATATATCGTCTTGCGCCTATTAGTGTCAAGACTTGTATCTTTCATGCTTACTATTTAAATCCCTATCAGAATTTATATTTGTAAAAACGTTATTTCTTACTAAAACCGAAGTTTTAGTTTAGCGTCTTCTCTTTAACTTTTGTCAAGTATCCATACCGGGATATTGACAGTCCAAAATTTATTCCCTTACAGTCTTTGTTTTATGCTAAGATTCTCAATTTATTCCCTCGCTTTGTCTAATTCACCCGTAGGTTTTATCACTTAGCCTTATGGGCTATTTTATTAGGCTTTCACCTCTTTAAGGCGAGGTATTTATAATCTATTTCTTTCTAGTCATGACCCGCGGGTCGTTTTAGTCTCGTAGACCTTTCCATTGTTTATAACCCCAGAGGTTATGTTGATCCCGTAGATCATTCTTTAGTCATGTCATTCTTAAATTACATGTTTGGTGTCAAGGCATCCTGTTTTTGTTTAAAATCATTTATTTTCGCCTTGGTATTTTCTTTGACCTTGACTGTAGTCTAGGCTACATTCATTTCCTTTTGGACAAATTTTCCAACTTTATGACTTCTCACGTCATTTATGCGTCGGTTTATCTTATTGATGTGTTCAAAATGTAACATATAAATTTCATCAAATGAGGCATAAAACTAACCCTTTTTTAGTACTAATGTTGGAAAAAGTGTGCTTTTGTCTTCCTTTTGTATTTTCAGGATTAAATGAGCTCAAATTAACAAAAGAAGTAAAAAGACATCAAAATCTAACATAAATACAAGAAAAGGGGCAAGACATGACATGCCCAACCCCACGATAGCTTCTTCCCAAGCAAAACAAGAGATCAGAAGCCTGAACACGCCCCGTGCTCAGCCAGCACGGGGGCGTGCCCAAGTGTCAACAGAAAAGACAAAGTGGTAGAAGCTTCTATTGCCCACCACGGGGCCGTGCTCAGCGGACACGGGGCCGTGGTCAACTATAAGATTCGCACAATCCAGACAAATCTTCATAGTACAAAGATTCTTCTGCACACGGGGTCGTGCTCAGCGGACACGGGGACGTGGTCAACTAATAAGACAAAGCTGCATTAAATGAAGAAAGAGAGGATGTGGACACGGGGCCGTGCCCACTGGACACGGGGCCGTGCCCGAGCTTCTGTTCAGCCTATAAATAGAAGTGCTTGGCTCAAGCTCAAACCATCCCTTGGCACACCACCTCTCTCACACTTCACCCACCACCACCATAACACCATCATCCACCACCATCATCCATTGTCCATCGTAGAGTGTGTGAGTCATCTCGGGATCCAAGATTGATCGTAAGAGTTCTTGACAATCAAGGCCATGTTTGCTTAAGTCTCTTACATCACTTGGTGAAGACAAAGTGTCTAGTGTAATACTTTTTATTTCTAATCTTTTCGCACTTTTTATTTGGTTTCGTATTAATGACTTTAATAACTAGTTGCTTATGTTGAAGGTGATCTTTCTTTATCGTTTGTCCATGGTGTCTTGAAATTATTTTACTGTCTATATAAAATAAAAGATTTTCACCATTCATATCTCCACGGTCTATATGGAGGTATGTTGGCTACCTGGTCGGGGGTTAAGGGAACGGTTTGGTAAAGGTCTTGCCATTGTTCAGCGTTTAGAGGTCCTGCAATGGACCTGGGTCAAATTTAGTAGGACCTCCTTCAATACTTAACGGTATTGGATGGCGGGGGTCCAAACTCTTTGATCCCCTCATAAGTTAGCTGCTATTAATACTATAACCCGGCTATTTAGGACTGTATCCCTGCTGACTCAGACTACTTAGTCGAGGGTAACGTCACCTCCAAAAGAGGGGCCTACCATAATATTGCATTAATAACTTAATTAATTATCTTCCAATAATCCACCCTTTTAGGATTGTATCCTTGCTGACTCAAACTACTGGGGTGAGGGTAACGTCACCTTCAAAAGAGGGGCCTACTACAATAACTAAGATAATCTCTTAAATATGTGCAAAAGTGCGGAAATAATCAAAGGTTACACTAGATACGAGTCGGAACCAAGTGATTCATCTTGTCTATCTGTTTTTATTTTTATTTTCAGCATTTTAGTTAGTTTTTACTTTTCTTAGTTTAAAACATTTTTCTAAACTTTTTATTTTGATTAGACGTTGAGGATAAACCGGGACTAAAAGCTCTTGTGTCCTTGGACGACCTCGGTATCTTACCAACACTATACTACGCTCACGATAGGTGCACTTGCCCATATGTGTGTTTAGTGTTAGTAAAATATCATGTTTTATAAATTAAAAACTTGGCTAAAAATAAGTGTTAAAGGGGCTTAAAACATACACCTAATATATATAACACTTCACACGCATCAAGTTTTTGGCGCCGTTGCCGGGGACACAAGGATTTTAAGAAAGTTAGGAATCAACGGCCTAATCGTTTTTCTTATTTTTCAATTTTTTAAGGATTTTTTTTAGTTTTTCAGCTTCTGCAGAACTCAGCACGGGCCGTGCCTGCTGAACACGCCCCGTGCCCAATCATTGGAATTGGCAATCCTGTTTTAAGTCAGACAGTAGGCCAAACACGGGGCCGTGCCCACTCAACACGCCCCCGTGCCCAAGTTTTAGTTACTGAAAACATAACCGTAAGATCCCGACGGTTGGTAATTTCTGACACAAACATGAGTGATACTGATACTTTTTACTTTCGGCACTCTTATGGTACTATGTCGTGTCAATTATGTGGTGGTAATCATAAAGAATTAAAATGTTTTTTTTCTAAATTATAAACGTCACTATATAGACCCATCTTTTCCTAGTATCCTTAAGAGGGGCGAAAGTAAAAATAATCCCTATCGCTCCCTCGAATGCGCCCAACCGGATATTCTAGGGGAAATGCTTCTCGATGAATTATTTCAACTAGAAGATCTAATTTTTAATTGGTTAAAAGAACTTAGGGAAGATTTCAATAATCTTTTCCAAGACAATAACCAAGAAGAGAGGTTGGAAACGCATTCAAACAACTTCATTGTTTCCAATGATACTTCTAACTCTAGTGAGGACTTGAGCGATAGTCGTCTCTGTGTCGATTGTGCCGTGAAGGACTCCCCATCGACTTCGTTCGATGCATACATTGACCTGAGCGATTCGACATACACCTTCTTTGACGAGAGCCCGGGAAAGGGTTGGACTTGTCCACCTACATATAGCAAAGGAATCACCCTCACCGACAACCTCTTGCGTTCTCGTCTCAATCTAGAACAATTAAGGTATCTTAGGCACTTTGGGGTTGTTCCATCCCGTAAGGAACCGCCCGATCCGGAAAAGTTCCTTAAAAATAGACAAATTTCATAAAACAGTTTTCCGACACGGGGCCGTGCCCAGGTCAACACGCCCCCGTGTCCACCAAAAGATTCCCTTCTGACTTTTGTCAGAATACGGACAAAACGTGTCAGGATCTTGCCTGCACACGGGGCCGTGTCCATCCGACACGGGGCCGTGTCCAGCACGCTGTCGTTTTCTATAAATGCAGCCAAGAACCCTGCACATTTGGACCATCCAGGGACAGAGATTTGAAAGGATTTTCTGACTTACCATCCTAGGTATGTTCTAAAAGAAGGTTCTTACAAGCATCTTGTCCTTTCCTCTTTTATCTTTTGCCTTCTTCTTCATCTTTCTTGCACCAAGAACTCCATTGAAGCTTTATTTCAAGCTTTGTTGTGATGTTTATTGAATTTTTGTTCAAGGAATCTTGTTAAAAATAAGTTACACGACATTGTTTTAAGTTATTTCTGCTCAAAAAGCTTCATAAGTTAAGAAAATAATTTAAAACCCCAAGATTCCTTGTTCTAAAAATCTGCAGAAAGTTGAACACGGGGCCGTGCTCATTGAGCACGGGGCCGTGCCCGTGGTACTGTTTCGTTAAAACGAACTGTTTTTGGTTTGTTTTCGTAGAATGTCTAGTCAAAATAGCGGAACCTCTTCTGCACACTCAAGGAACAGTCGACGGGAAAGGAGGCCATCGATTGAAGCAACTCTCGTAAGATACGTAATGGCGCTACGTGAAGCACTTGACGAAATGACTTCAGTGGAGGAGGTCCTCATTGACCGTATAAACTATCTCTCGGTGGGGTTGGAAAACAGTTTCCAGGAAATAAACCTCTTGCACCAGAGGTTAAACATTCTGGTAACTCCTCCTGTGGAACCAATCCTCCCTCAAGAGGATTGGAACCTCGCACTTGGAATCCAAAATCCTACTGGTTGGGACGACATCCCGGCGGAGCCTCCCCGTGAAGAACTCCAAGAGATTCCGGTGGAAGTTACACCTCCTCAAACCAATGCTCATGAGCCCACTTTTCTTCTCCCTAGGGAGATCGAAGAGTGGCTCGCCGATGTATGAGGAGCCTATACCAGAAGGAAGAAGTGTCAAGCCACTTTTAACCGAGAAATCTATCTTTTCGGAAATTTTGCTAGTAGAATAAATAGTAGGCTAGAAACTTCTTGGATTGGATTTCTTGTGTTCCTTTGACCTAACTAGCTAATATTTTAATTTTTAGGACTATTATGTAATTCTCTCTATGATTAATGAATGATGGTTTTAGTTAATTTGGTGTTTGGAATGGTGTTGAAATGAATAAAACACACTTGAGATGGCAAAGGATGCAAGGGAAACTTGAACCAGCACTCTATACAGGAAAACAGAACCGTCCGACAAAATTCTTCATTTACAGTAAGCTCGGCACGGGCCGTGTCCACCCAACACGGCCCCGTGCTGCACTGTCTGCAGAAAAAAGACCCAGTTCAGGTAACTGGACACGGGTCGTGTTCACCCAACACGCCCCCGTGTCCAGACTTCTGTTTCTCTTGTTTTAAATTTGTTACTGGCACTTGAACACGGGGCCGTGCCCGGATAACACGGGGCCGTGTTCAGCGCCCAGTAACACAAAAATTTTTGCTTTTTCACACCTTTTGCACATTCAATCAACCTAAAAACTTATTTTTGGGACACATTGAGGACAATGTGTAATTTAAGTGGGGGGGGGGGGGGGATGCTAAAACCTTGAATCTTGCAAGTCCTAAATACAAGCCTTACACAAAACTCTATTGGAATCGCTAATCACCCCAAATTTTTTCATTTTTTCATAAAAAAATTCATTTTTTTCTTGTCTAGGTTTAACTCGGGAAATTCAAGTTCTCAAAAAGGTTATATTTTTTACGAATTTACAACCGATAGCGTCGTGATAAAAAGAACCAACATAAGAAAATTATGAAAAGGCGTGACAAGCTTAGTTAAAATTTGATTATATATACTTGATCACATAAAAACCCATTCCCACAAAAGTGAGTTTTGAGCCTTTATTGAGCATACAATTACATATCATTAGAACTAATTGCTCATTTTTCGTTTCTTGTGTGAATAGCCGCTTGGTTCTTACGACTCTAGAACTTGCCATGACGATACATTCCAGGTCCTTACCAACTTAAACCCGAGTAAGTAAATGATGGAGGCATTAGGACTAACCCTTTTTATTTTCTACACCATTATTTTTCTTTTTTTTTACCACCTACCCAAAATCCCCCTAGTTAGCCCCTTTGAGCCTAAACCTTTTCATTTCATAACCCAAACCAAACACCCTTTTACCCACCAAAACCTTTTTCATTTTTACCCCTTTGTTTTAGTAACGAGTTCGATTTTTCGTATGACTTCAAAAAAAAAAAAAAATTGTGTTGATGATGAAGCAAAAGAAAATAAACAAACAAGTTCATCAAAAATAACTTTGTTTGAATAAATAGCTTCATCAAAATAAAAGTTACGAAAAATAGAAAGTCTTACGAAAACCGACACTTGTTACGCTTTTCGCTTTTTTTTTTACTAACCACCAACCCAACCACCTACCTTTAACCCAAGCCTAACCCTTTACCCACAAAGT
This sequence comes from Helianthus tuberosus, assembly GCA_030545235.1. Lineage (NCBI taxonomy): Eukaryota > Viridiplantae > Streptophyta > Magnoliopsida > Asterales > Asteraceae > Helianthus > Helianthus tuberosus. Next base: position 22,856 of record JARYGA010004994.1, read on the forward strand.
CCTCTTGATATTTACAAAGGTATATAAGTTAAAAAGGAGGAGGATTGATTGCTTGGCAAGCCTATGGTAGAAGTAAGTTCCATGCCGCTCTCGAGTGATCCACAAAAATACATTTTCGGCCGAGTGTTGAGTGATCCCCGTGAGGTATGTGAACTTGTATATAAATAGAATTTTACAAAGGTATGTGAACTTGTATATAAACACTATACCGTGGATCGCCTCCTTCTTCTTAGCCGAGGCATGAAGAGAGGAATGTAAGCCGAGCAAATCCTTGATCGAAAACGCAAAAATAAAGGGAATTCTGCACCAAAGGCTAATACCGTTCCAAACAACCGCCGACACTGAACATGCAGTGAGAATGTGCTCAGCCGATTCCTCTGCAGAACTGCACATCGGGCAACTGGGGTCTCCGGTAAGCACGTTTCTTTTCCTCAACGCAAGCTTTGTAGGAATTTTTTCCATTTCCGCTCTCCATATATGTATATTGCACTTGTCGGGGACCCAACCGCACCAATCCAGCACAAAATTAGAGCCCTGAATCCTATCCGAACTGAGAAGGGACTTGACAGCTTTAACAGTGAACAACCCGTCTTTTTGAGGATACCAAACCCATTTATCACTTCTGTCAGAGAGCTGTACCGAAGCCAGAACGTCACAAATCTGCAGAAAAAACGCAGACAAACCTGAAGCATACGGGTCTTCTTTCCAGTTCCAAGAAAATTCAGCTCCCGTATCAGCACCAATTACTCGATCAGCAACTGTGCAATTTTTGTCAGCCTCTATACGAAACAACCCTAGGAATTTGTTCTTGAGAGGTTCATCGGATATCCAAGTATCCAGCCAAAACGATATGTTGTTACCGTTCCCAATGACACCTTTAATAAAATTCTTAATTTGAATACCACCCACTTTGACATTAATAAGGACCTTAACAATATTGTTCCACACACCGTTCAGCGACTTTTTTAACGGAAATCCTTCCCACCCAACCCGACTTGAATGGATCGCAGCAATGACTTTATGCCAAAGACTATTGCTCTCCGTTTTAAAACGCCATCCCCATTTAATTAGGAGAGAATTATTAACATCCGAGAGTTTAATAAGGCCCAAGCCTCCATCTTTTTTAGGGCACGAGACCCGGTCCCAATTTACCCAATGCAGCTTTTTTTCCTCTAAGGAGCCTCCCCAAAGAAATTTCCTAATCATAGCTTCAAGGTCCGAAATTACCTTCTTAGGAGCTTTGTATAGCGAAAAGTAGTAGCACGGGAGGCTTTCCAACACCGCCTTTATAATGACGACCCTTCCACCAATCGAAAGAAAATGAGATTTCCACCTAGCCAACCGGTTGCGGAAAATATCATAAACCGGCTGCCAGTTGATTATCCTATTCATATTCGCCCCAACCGAGAGACCTAGATATTTAAAAGGAATGACTTCCGGTTTACATCCAACCACGCTAGCCATACTAGTGATGTCTTCCGATCCCACGCCAATACCGTACAAATTGGATTTATCTATATTTATTTTAAGACCAGAACATAGATAGAAAACCCGAAGCACCCTCACTATATTCACCATCTCCTTCTTGTCCCACTCCCCCATAACGATAGAGTCATCCGCATATAAGAGATAAGAGATGTTAGGCCCACCATTTGGGGTATCTATGCCATGAATAAGATCAGCGTTTTTGGCACTGATAATCATGCACGATAAGGCCTCCATGACAACAAGGAATAAGAAGGGCGAGAGCGGGTCTCCCTGTCTCATACCTTTTTCGCATCTGAAAATGAATGTGGGAGCCCCATTAACAAGCACCGAGGAAGAAGCCGACTTGAGAATGCCCAAGGTCCATTTACACCACAACTCTGGAAAGCCCATTTGGGATAGAATATTGATAACAAAGTGCCAGTTTACATTGTCGTAGGCCTTTTCGAAATCAATCTTAAGGAAAAACGCTTTCTTTTTGTTATTTTTAATCCAAGAGATGAGCTCGTTAACGATTAGAGGACCGTCTAAGATGAATCTACCTTTAAGAAAAGCCGATTGCGATTCCGAGATAACCCCATTCAAAACCATTCTCATTCTATTCGCCATAACTTTAGAGATCACCTTACTAATAACACCGACCAAATTAATAGGTCTATAATTATTAAGAGAAACCGGATCCGGAATTTTTGCTATCAGCGCTATAAACGACGCACCACACCCGTCATTGATCACCCCATGATTGTGGAACCAAGAGAAGATTCTTAGGAAATCGTCTTTAAGAATTTCCCAAAAATGTTTGATGAATTTGAAGTTAAAGCCATCCGGGCCAGGAGCCCTATCCTCTCCACATTCAAAAACCGCATTTCTAATTTCTATCTCAGAAAAAGGCTCCATTAACATATTACCATCATCTTCGGAAAGCCTTTTGATATTGTTGCACTGTAAAGCCGGCCTAATCTTCATACTTTCTTTGAATTTGCCACGGAAAAACGAAAAGATCTCCTTTTTAATTTTAACCGGTTTAGAACACCATTCTCCATCAATTGAGAGGCCGTGAATACTGTTCGATGCTTTCCTGTTGTTAACCAGAGCATGGAAGAACTTGGAGTTCTCATCACCATCGACCGCCCACTTTATTCAACCTCTTTGTTTAATATCCGCTCTCTTTCTGTCATCGATTTCTTGAATAATTTTCCTATTTTTCGACATCACCCACTCTTCCTCTTCTGATAAATCCCTCAATTCCATTTCTTCTTCCAATTTTTCCAGCTCCGATATGGCCCGAGATTCGCTTTCGCCTTCTTTAATCAAGAAATCGTCCCTCCATTTTTTAAGGAATTCCCTTATACGAGCAAATTTGGATTTTAGGAAAGTGTCAGGAGGGTCACAAATCTGCATACCCTCCACCGCCGCCATAACGGACTCCTCAAAACCCTGCTTCCCAATCCAAGAGTTATAAACTCTAAAAGGTCGGGGGCCGAAATTGAGATCCACCAACTCGAGAATAATAGGACAATGATCAGAGTACCGGTTAGATAAAGCTCTAACGCACGCCGACGGCCACTTGTTAAAAAAAACCGGACAGACCAGGAAACGATCTAACTTGCTTAGTTTTTTGCCATTATCTCTAACACAAGTAAAATTCCTCCCCTGCATCGGAAACTCCAGCAACCCATTATCAAAAATGAAATTGTTAAAATTTTCTGCACATACCGGTTTAAAATTAGAGTTCTTCCTTTCTGAACTTGATCTAACCGCATTAAAATCACCCATAGTAATCCACATTCCCAACGAAGGATCGATGATATTAGAAAGGTCGCCCCAAAGCTGAAGTTTCGACGACGTCGATTGAGGGGCATAAACATTGATAATGTTAATCGAGTCTCCACTGCCGATCAGAGATCCTTTTAATAGAATATAGTGTCTCTCCTGAATACTAGAATCTAATTTGAAAACCTTTGGATCCCAAGCACAAACTAAACCTCCCGATAACCCTTCCGAGGCAGAAAAAACAAAGTCAAAATTATTGTTGCCCCAATACTTTGCAATTGAAGGCCTGGGAACAGAAGAAACCATCGATTCTTGAAAGGCAACCAAACTAATTTTGTTAGAAATCCGAATATTTTTAACCCAATCTGCTTTTGCCTCCCCGGCGATACCCCTTAAATTCAATGACAGGCAGTTCATGGGATCACCTCATTCATTCCTTCTTTCCTTATAGTCTCACTGACCAGCTCGATGTGATTATTTAAATCCACCCCCACAACCTTCCCCAAGATGATTGTGTCCCTAACTTCCGTATTTAAAGAAGAAACAAAGGTATCGCTAACCTCCTCATCCAGACTATTCTCCCTATCTTCCATTCTTGGTGTATCAGTTGAATGTAAAAAAGGAGATAGGCCGGAGTCAACATGAGTAACCTGGTTATCTTCAACCTCCTGCACCGATTTTGACTTGTCCTCGTCATAGGTTTTTCTCAAAACCGAGGCCTGGGCACCTTCAGCGATTTGTTTATTGAGATCAAATGAGAACTCAGAGTCTTCCCTAAAACGTTTCCTGGGTCGTGGATCCGAGATTGGGCTGACATTGGCACTACAGGAGGTGTTTTTGTGTCTGGGCCTATGTTTTCTGGATGAAATAATGGGCCTGCCCAAGTTAAAACCATTAAAAGAAGAGTCCATGCCGCTATTCAAACATGAAAAACGGTGGTCCCCACCATGACTATTCGAATTCCCAGCAACTTTGGACATAGGACCGTTGTCAGAACCTCGTATGGTTCCAAAAAAATCAGAATTAAAACCGCCGCCAATATTAATACCTTTCGACTGTTCACTGACTCTTGCCGGCGGGACTGGTTCCGACATCACTAGGCCCTGGACACCGGAAAAATCCTCCATCTCATTATCCGATCTAACCAACGAATTGTCCTCCTCTTCTCTTGAAGAATCGTTCCCCTCTTCTCTGTGACTATCCTCCTTATCAGAGCCAGAGAACATCGACTTCCCATCATCTTCTAACATGCAGTCAGGAACCCAGTTTTCTTGTTCTTCCAAAACCCAAACTTTAAACTTCTTTTTTTTCCACATCAGCGTTGCCGTACCATAGATGATCGATCCCTGATCCACCAATACTCCCACATAAGAAGAGGACAGGTCCCACTCATCAAGCGACAGTTGAGAACCTTTAACGACTTTGCCGAACAAAGCCGCAATATCATCGAAAACTTTGTTCTCAGCCAAGTGTAGGGGGACGCCCTGGAACTTCAACCAGGCTAATCTTTCATATGCCAAGGTCTGGCCCGACCAAATGTCAAGGGACTCGAACCATGCATTCCACATACTTACGTTAAGGACGAACACAGACGCGTCAATATCGTCTTCGAATGAGATCATCATGTTTAAACCCCCAAGATAGTGAAGCTTGAAACTGGAAATTTCTGCCTTGGTCAAGTTAAACTTCATGTTTATCAGAGAATCAAAATCTTTAACTCTCTCCACCACCGCTCTGCCATGCAAGTCGAAGAACGCGCTAGTCTCCCCATGGACGTCCACAACCATGTCACTATCCAAATCATTCACAACCGGGTTCAAAGGAGTAACTAAGTTCTTCCTCAGAACCGACGAATACGAACAGTCATTCCTAACAAAAGCCTCCTTCTTGTGTTGATCGTAGACCTTATCTTCTTTCCTGGGATCAAACTGGGGCTTCTGAGGTGGAGCCCTAGGTTCCACCAACTGATCATTTTCCTTGGCGAATCTTGCTCGATTAATCTGAAGTTTAAAGCCCCCCAGGTTGAGTCCCTACATATCCCTTTCCAATACTTTCCAGTCCTTAATCCCCTTGAAACTTACAAAACCAACCTTTAAGCCCTCTTTGGATGTCTTCCTAGCAATAAAAGATCCAGCAATCTCACCGAATTTACCAAGGAAAGATGCCAGATCCCATGGCCTACACCCCTCAGGGATGTTTGCCACGTAGAACTTGGTGATTTTTGCTGCCATAGACCAAAGGAAGGGAAGAAGAAGACGAAGAACCGTTGCCTGCCAACCCACCGCGAATGGATGGTTCTGCAGAGACCAGCTAGGAAGAAAGGTTGATTCCGATTCACAAACGTAGTGAGAGTCGAAAACCTCGCTTGCTAGATAGAGTGCATCACCATCGTCGAGCTAGAGGGGAACCGGCCGGTCAGAGAATGTTATCCCCATTCACCATAGTTATTTATAGTTGATGCCAGATTACAATTTTATCCCAGGTGTAAATTTACGATTTCGCCCTCGATTCAAAATAAAATTTTGCTTTTGTCCCTTGCTTAAATTTACGATTTTGCCCTCAGTTAAAAAATACAATTTTGCCCCCAGTTCAAAATAAAATTATGGTTTTGCCCTCAGCTAGAGTCCTGCCAAATTACGATTTGGTTCCAAGTTTAAAATTACGATTTTACCCACAGCTAAAAATTACGATTTTGCCCCATTTCAAAATAAAAAAAATTAGTTTTGCCCTCAGTTCAAAATATTATTTTACCTCCATTTTAAAATTACGATTTTACCTCTGCTAAAAATTGCAATCTTGCCATCGTTTTTTTTCTTTGGCAAAACCATGGTAGTGTTTTATTTTACTTTGTTGACTTAATTTTGTTTTTATTCATGCCAAACAGCTGCCTAGCACTCGTTAATTGGTCCTAACAAATTATTGTTTTGCCCTCAACTCTAAATTACACCCATATCATCGTTTTAGTTAATTTTTTTTATCATAACTATGGTATTGTTTTTCTTTAATTGGTTAACTTGATGTATCTTTTTTGATATCGTGTTATAGGTAGCATGTATAACTAACCGACATAAAGGCGTACATGTTATTAACCTAAGAAATACTCGGTTTAGCATAACTCTAGCTGCCTAACACTGGCTCATTAGTCCTGAAAAATTACAGTTTTGCCCTGAGCCCAAAATTACGGTCTTATCATCGTTTTTTTTCATAGCAAAATTATAGTAGTCTTTTTTTAATTAATTGAGAATTATTCGGGTATTGCCCCGCAACGCGAACATGGCATCTACTAGTTACCTACATTTACATTCTCCAATATGGGGGATAATTTTGTTTCCTAATTGGCCAAAATGGCGGCAACCAACAAGTTTTTTTTTTTTTTTAAGTTTGCATATAATAGTTAAAATTACAACTATGTCCCCAATTCAAAATAAAAGCTTAGTTTTGCCCTCAGTTTAAAATTACAATTTTGCCTTCAACTAAAAATTACGATTTTGTCCCAGTTCAAAATAAAATTATGGTTTTGCCCCCAGCTATGGTCCTGTCAAATTACGATTTTATCCCCAGTTAAAAATTATGATTTCGCCACAGTTAAAAATAAAATTTTGGTTTTGCCCGCAGATTTAAATTACGATTTTTCCCTCAGTTAAAAATTATGATTTTGCCCCCAGTTCATAAAATTATGGTTTTGTCCTCAGTTCAAAATATGATTTTGTCTCAATTTCAAAATTACGATTTTACCCCAGTTCAAAATTGCAATCTTGCCATCGTTTTTTTCTTTGGACAAAACTATGGTAGTGTTTTATTTTACTTGGTTGACCCAATGTTGTTTTTAATCGTGCCAAACAGCTGCATAGCACTCGCTAATTGGTCCTAACAAATTATTGTTTGGCCCCAGCTCTAAATTACATGCTTACCATAGTTTAGTTATTTTTTTGGCAAAACTATGGTAGTGTTTTGGTTTAATTGGTTGACTCGATATATTTTTTTTGTTCTGAGATCGTGTTATAAGTAGCATATATAAGTAACCGAAATAAAGGCGTACATGTTATTAAACTAAGAAATATTCGGTTTAGCGCCCCGCAACGCGGGCGGCGCATAACACTAGTTAGGAACAAAGCATGGGAGGAGGTCTTTGATTTTGACTTTTTCCTGTTGACCCTTTTATGATTCTTCATACTTTAAAGTTTGCCAAAAAGTCAACCACCCATAGTATTTTCTACATTTAAATAAATAGAATGAGCCTAAATAAATAGAGCACATCCTTTTTTTTTTGTCTAGAAGAGTTCCAAATATTCCATTGGCCCTTTGTGTGAATGTTGAAAAAAAATTGGGGTGAGTGGGGTTGTGGTAATCTGCTAGACATTAGGTAACCCCCTTCAAGAAAGTCATCACTAATACCAAACTAGTTGACATTCTGTAACTACAAATATGAGGTTTTGAAAATATCATTATGATGACAAAGGGCAAATACCAAATTTTCATGTCCTAAACGAGTAGGTGAAATAGGATAAATTTCTAATAGATATTTATCTTCCAAATTAGTTGGCTTAGCATCTTGGACGTACCTAATAATCCACCTAAAAGATAAGTGTCTTTACTTTTGATTAACTAAGGAGAATTTAAATAAGTAAGATGAGTTTAGTTTGGTGAGTACATCACTCAGGTATTGCGGGTAAGGCGGCTATGAATCACATGCATTAGTTACCGATGAGGCTGCGGTGTATACTTTAACCCCTCTTAATTCTACCTATGTGACAACTCGTATTTCAGAACCTCTCTGTGTATTTGATGTAACCGGTATGAACATTATGTGATTATGTGATACGTTGATTGTTATGGAATGTTATGTTATATGTTATGTGTTATGTGTGTAATATGTGTATATAAAACTTAATTGCTTCCTCATACTCGATCGCACAAGCCCTTTTGGGCCGCACACAATGATTCCCATCGCACATTCCTTTCTCGGCCCACATTCTTGTTCGAATGCTTGACCCAAAGGGCAGCCCATGATGGGTTCGGCCCACCCTTTACACGCATAACCTCATGAGGAGGGTGTACACTTCTCATAACTTGCAAATTACACAACATACACAAAACCCTACCCTCTCTTTCTCTCCTTCGAAGTCCGACGGCAGCCCCACCATTCGAAGCTCTTGTATCTGGCTCAAACCATCCATTTGATACTCCGGTTAGTGTTCCATCATTGTAGTGTGCTATAATATTGATTGTGATGATTGATAACATAATGGTTGTGTGTCTTTGCATAATGAATTATAGGAATGCATGTTAGTGAAACCTTGATGAACGATTGTATGATGATTCAACTGTTAGGATCGATAAGCAAGATTATGAGATGTGATTTATGAACTAGGGCTTTGATGAAAAAACGGTTGAGCATGGTTTGAAATCGAGTGAATGATATATGCTGAAATCGAGTTTACATGATGATCATATGATTAATTGCTAGACACGTTTTAGTTAATGATTAGGGTTCATACGAATCAAAGAACTAAACTATTTTGATTGAATGTTGATTGATGAATTTATGATGGCATGTTAGTGCTCAAAGTCATTGAATTGATAGGTTGTTGATTATGATTAATTGTTAATTAGGGTTCATGAGAATGAATGGAAAAATCCTTGATTTGATCGATAAGTTATCAAGTTGGAAACTATAGAATTGATATTGCTAAATAAGTTAAGTATCTGATTTCCATGATTGTCGGAATAATGAAACTGATCGCACAAGCTAGTTCAGTCGCACAAGCTAGTCGCACAAGCCAGTCGCAGAAGCTAGTCACACAAGCCAGTCGCACAAGCTAGGATATTTAGGGTACAACTGTTAAAGCACTGTGTACAGCACTATTATGCATGATCGCACAATATATTGTGGATCGCACAAGTATGTGCCGATCGTACAATATATTGGGCCACACACAAAAGATTAGTTGTTTGATGTTTGGGCCGCACATGTATTGGGCTACGTGTCGTAGTGGGCTGGGTAGGTGACAGATCGCACTACCCGTTGCGGATCGCACAAGTTTGTGCTGATCGCACAACAGGTTGGGCCGGTTATTGATTGGGCTTTGTTTACCGAATCGCACAAGCTCACCAGCCCAATCACTTGAATCGCACAATTTGGGTTTCATTTGTGAACTTGTATGCTACTGTTTAATATGCTAAGTGTTGATCAACCAGTTATTATGATGATGCATGTATGCCATGACCCTTCTGTGTACGTAAACTGTTAGCTATGGGTGAAACATATGTGAATTACTTGAACCTAGACCTGACTTGTATGGTAACCATGTTAGGACGTGGTTGACCACAAACAACTCGATTGACCTTTTTGCTTATCTGCCGAGCTAACCTAAGGTGATTTCACACTTTCTACAAGGAATGGGATTCCCGGTGGTTGGGAATGGGTTAAAGTATACTAAGGAAACCTGCGTATTCTCCTTGGGTAGAATACGTACTCCCACCCTCTTTGTTGAAGGGTGACAACATTGAAACCTGCGTGTTCTTCTTGACACGTACTCCCACCCTCGTAACTGAAGGGTGACAACATTGACACTAGACAAAACTCTATCATTAAGTCCCTCATTTTTGTATCGACTTAATCGCCGGGTCAATGGCGAACGGGTCATTAGTTAAATAGCGCTATTAGGTTTGACAAGCCTCACACCGTGCCGTAGAGGACGTGAGTGGACTAATGGATCTTGGCACTAGTCAATGATGATAGACATTGACGCAGGGCACATAAACATAACTACAGTCAGTAGTTGATATGGTAACGGGTCTAGTAGATTACATGGGGAAGCCCCCACTAGTTATGGTTTGGGAAACAAGGAATAGAATAACTCGTGGTTTTCGAAACAACTTATGGTTTTTTGAAACAACACTAAACTGGACAACCAACTGTGAACTCGCTCAACTTTGTTGTTGATTCGTTACTATATGCCTTGCAGGTCGTTAGGTGCTTAGATGGAGCTTGCACAGGAGGACGAGGTCGTTGTGGGACATGGACCATTGAGTTCCATGTTAAACTTATGAACTTTTAAACTTATGTTTTGGGTTTTAAACTTTTTGCTTCCGCTGATAACTTAAACTGTGTTGAAATATTTTAACACCAATTATATTGTTTGGTTTGGACTTTTATTTACTTAATTTATATTGTTCAATATGATTGGTGGCTGGATCCTGGTTAGCCACGCTCCCTGCGGTGATACTCCACTTGTGGAATTTGGGGGTGTGACAACCTAAGTGTCACATCAACCTTTCTTCCCCATTTTACTCTGCCTCACTGTAAGGAAATGGTTTAATACCGTTAACTTCATCTAACCCTATTTTCTAGTGGTTTTTGGTCTAAAAAACAATAAAATAATTATTACAATCTTTTAACATCTAGTTAACATGTTGTTAAGTCTGGCTAATGAGTATACAAGGCTTATGATTAACCAACAACTAAGAGCAGACAATTTTGTATTGTATAAGTAAAAGATAAACAATCACAAGCGAGAAATCATCATCAACATCTGTTTTCAATTGATTTAAATGATTACAAAAGTTTTACAGAAGATTGACTCTATAGACTCTCCCTCAGACTGGTCACTAACAATTCTATTCGTACAAAAGAAAATGTGATGTATAGTGATGATTAGATCTCTAACATGTGAGATCTATTTATACTAAGTACGGAAGCTTTGTTTATGATTGGCTGACATCACCCTGATAGTGACATCTAACATTCCTAATAGAAAAGATTCCACAGATGTTGCAAACATTTGTTCTATCTAGTCTAAACACTGATACAATATAAGTATTGTTACATTAGGAAACCTCTGTTTAGACTAACATCTATTGCTTTGATCCAAACATCTATTTGGCCATACAGATGTTTGGTCTTCATCATCAAGGCTTCAAACAGAGGTTTACTAGTATTCAATAGATGCTCTGATCTAGGTGTTCAAGATTCACTCTTTTTGGGAGGAGTTTGGTTCAAACTTTTGTTTATTTCTTGATCACTTGATTATGTTTTGGCTTTTGAATATCATCTATTCTTTTGTAGGTCCAGCACATGTTAACATATGACCCCTTTAATGTTCCTTAACACAAGGAAGGAGTGGTTTGCAATGCCAGTTAACATTCCATGTCATCGTTAACACCACAAATGTTAGACTACACCCCATGACCTGAAAGGAGTCCAAATGTGATCGTAAATTGGTCAATTTTGACCGTTGGGTTCTAAAATAAAAAATAATAGTTAAATTTTACCTCCCCCCTCCCCTTTTAAATATATATCTCACATTCTATTTTTCACACACTGATTCTACAACTATATCCCCTCTCTGTAAACTTCTCTACTCATTTTTTGTACTACAAGATGGATGATTTAAAATTATACATTCCACATGACGATCTCGATGGTTTATTTTCCACCGATAGTAGCCTCTAATTTCTCATGGATGTTGTCATCCAAGCTGAAGTTGAAGACACGCAATGTCTTAAAAAAGATATGCACCACGTGATCGCGAAAGAGAACCAAGTTCTAATGGAAGATTATTTTATCGACAACCCAAAATACAATGAAACGACGTTTTGAGCAAGATATTGTTTATCTAAATCTTTGTTTTTAAAATTGTTGATGATATAGAAACTATTAGGATCTGAGTTTCTTATGATTGCGCTTTGTTTGATTAAGATGAAAATGAATGATAAACAATTGCAGCGGAAACTAAATGGAGTAAACTTTCAACACAATCAAACGGAAGAAATGCTTTCAACATACATGTTTAACATGAAACCGAATGCTTATATTTATTATAAACTTCAATTACAATGCATGCATGTAATGCAATCTCCCCCTCAGCCTGAGCTCACACTGGTTTGTTCGTATAGAATGACTTAGGATGAAAGAGCTAATAGAACAGTACAGGGTACTGTTTTATTTATAGTACGAAGCAAACCACTGAAGCATCTTTGCTGACGTCACCATGAAAGTGACATCTAACCTCCTAACAACCTACAACAACTGTTCTATACAAGCACCGTTATCTTAACCACTGATTACATTACAATACAAATAAGTAAACTAAACTACTGCTTCTCATTCCACTGTTGTGACTCCAGCAGTACTTTATATCTTCAGCAGTGCTTGACCCATATCAGTAGATTGAGCCTCAGTGCTTTAGTCTTCAACAGCCTTTATCAGTCTTTAGCAGTTGTTTGAAGATCAGCAGTTGTAGACGAACAGTGGATGGAGGTCACTAGTTGTTAAGCCACTTTCAAGGGGAGAGGATTGAATACAAACATCTGATTATTCTGGATCCACTGCTCTGATCCAGTTTTGGCTTTAATCAACTCTTCCTTTTAGGGTTCAATCCCAACAGAAACAAGATATGAATGGTTCGAAGAGGGGCTAGACAGGAGGATGAAACAGATTTTTACAGCATTACAAAAATGCCCACGATTGTTAAACAACTCGCAAACGGTAATCCTCCTGATGAATACAATGAGTATTTATTTACGAATGAAAGGGATTTGCATGAATGCCTACAATATTTCTAAAGCCATAATATAGTTATACGACCAAGAGTTCTTACGTAGACTAACAAGCCACGACATTGCGCTTTTGTACCGAGCACATGAAGAAAAAATTATCTTTTGGGGATGATCGGTAACATTGACTGTACACATATCATTTGGAGAATGTATACTGACGAGTTGCGAGGCCAATATATAAGAGGTGATTACTAATACACAATAATTATGCTCGAAGCGGTGACTTCAAATGATTTGTGGTTTTGGCATGCGTTCTACGGTCCTCCTAGCTCAAACAACGATATCAGTGTTCAACAACAATCTCCAATATTTCTCACTTAATGGAATGGAACCGCACCTAAGTCTTTATTTCATGTAAATGGATGAGAATACAACGTTAGTTAAAGTGGCCCTTCTGCGTTTGTTGAAGTGTTTCCATATCCGACTGATCTGAAGGAAAGAAGTTCAAAAAGGTGCAAGAGTTGGCAAAAAAAGATGTAGAGCGAGCTTTTGGTGTTCTAAAGACAAATGGGGTATAACTAGGCGACCCGCATGGTCTATGACTATAGCAAAGTTTAGGAACTTAGTGTATTTGTGTATTTTATTGTACAACATGATCCTCAAAGACGATAGAAAAGCCATATTGTTAGAACTGACTTTCTTGTTTGTAAACAAAAGCAACGTTCAGTAAAGAACCCGTGATATTATCTTCAAACCATTCCTTGAAGACTAAAATTTGAATTTGTTTCCAAACTAAAAAATACGATATACTGTGCATTATCACATAACTTGAGTCAGAACCACCCGAAAACTATTGCATGTCTCATTGTTCTTCCAATCTCTGAATCTCAGAATCTCTGAATTTCTAAAAAAATAACTAAAATTTGACTTGAAATTTTTGTTCCCCCTCACTCTTGGCAAAATCTGATCTGTCGTATCCTTTGTCCTAATTTCCAAAAATGAATTTCAATAAATGATATGAACTTTTCATTCCCCCTCATTTTTGGCAAATTTTAATTTCTACTCATCAATACTCATTTTGCGGAATATTTTACTTCGTTGGTTTTGGCTCATAATAATCACCTCACCTTAATCAACTTTTACTTTGGTAAGTGTGACTACCCCAGTATGATTAACTCTCTCTGTCATTTCATCATCCTAAACTTTCTCTGAAAACTCCGGTGTGTCCCGGAATGACCCGTATCCAATGTTAAAATTTTGGAAAAATTTTCTATCACCATATTTTTCCTGGACATTAATCTCCTCACTACGATCACAAAAACACATATTCTCAATTCCTTTTTTACTCTCAACGGCTTATCACTTCCCCCCTGAGCGTATCACTCATGCGTGCCTATCACTCATGCGTGCGTACCACTCCTGCATGTTGTAAGACTCTAACACGTTTTAACCATAAAGACGCAGTAGAAATACGAACCTTAAAATTTTCTTTCTTTTTAAACGTCATGACACACTTCAAGCTCCCTTTTAAAAATAACTCTTTTACAATTAATACAATTTTTGTTCTCATTAAGGAAATGAAACATAACTTATGTTTACTAAATTACATAATCATACATTCCTGTACAATCTATGATATGACTCGATCTTGAACCGCTTACACCTTGTGATGATGATCCGTGATTCTGTGCAACCTGCAGTCACCATATATATAACCAACACATTAATAAGTGGTGGCATTTACATGAAATTTAATACATATATTTAAACGACCATAACACATTCTAACTACGTAAGCTACTTCATTCGATTACTCTTCCAACATCATTCACTTGAATCCGCCATCAACTCTTTGAGAGACCATCGTTCTCATACCTGCACTTCCATTTTATACTCAAAGAAACGCGGTTAGCAACACTTAATCTCGACATATTGAAAACCCACATTTTCACATAAACACTTACCATTGGTTTACATTCATTTGATTACAATACGTGTACAGACTTTCATATATTCATATACCTACGTACGTGTCATCTTCATACGTCATACATACAAGTTTAAACTACTTGCACCCACTATAATACCATATGTACATACTTACTTACAAGACATGTTCACATATTCACATTCAACTACCATACTTATTCAGGCATACAACTACCCACCTATGGACTTAGCCTTGAACAAGTTCCGTCCTTTCACGTGTATAATACATTCTAGCATATTTTTTCACACAAGTTTTAATCACATATATACTTATAACCCACACATACATGACCACAATCATTATTTGTTTCCAATTCGCACTCGCCTACTAGTTCCATCCTTACCCACACCTTGATGCGTGGCTTAATCCGGTGTTAATTTGTATTTAAAGTTTACACTTTTACATGTACTTGAGTTTCGAAAAGCCTATTTTGTTATGGTTTGACTTTACAGGTCTAACGGGAATTAAGGAGTATTGTGGACACCTTACGGACCACCGGGACGGAATTGGGATCAACTGTACATGCGAAAAAAAGAAACCGGAAACCAAGATTGGACATCGCGTCGCCAACGGGCTAAACCCGCGTTCAGTGACGCCGCTTGAATTTTCTCGTTGGAGAATAAGGGCCGTCGATAGAAATTTAGGGCGTCGGAATAGGGCAATGCGTCGACGACGTAGGGATGCTGTTGATCCCAGATAATAATGCTCTTAAATTAAAGAGTTAATTGCCATTTTCGCCCCTGAGGTTTGGGCACATTTGCCATTTTCGTCCAAAATGACAGTTTGGTACCATTTTGCCCCTCACGTTTGGCCATTTTTGCCATTTTCATCCAAATCTCTAACCTAGTTAAAAATCTCTAACCTAGTTGGACCCTAGTTGGACGAAAATGGCAAATGTGCCCAAACCTCAGGGGCGAAAATGGCAGTTAACTCTTTTTTTAATTTAATTTTTTATATTTACTCTATAAAATACAATTGTTTAATTTAATTTTTTAAAAAGTTCTCTAACATAATTGTTTATTATATTTTATAGAGTAAATATAAAAAATTAAAGAGTTAATTACCGTTTCGACCCGTACCGTTTCGAGCCGAACCGTTTCGACGCGAACCGTTTCGACCCGTACCGTTTCGACGCGAACGGTTCGACGCGAACCATTTCGACCCGTACCGTTTCGAGCTGAACCGTTTCGACCCGTACCGTTTCGAGCCGAACCGTTTCGACGCGAACCGCCGTTTCGAGCCGAACCGCTTCGACAACTACCGTTTCGACGCGAACCGTTTCGACCCGTACCGTTTCGCCCCGTACCGTTTCGACGCGAACCGTTTCGACCCGTACCGTTTCGACCTGTACCGTTTCGCCTCGTACCGTTTCGACGCGAACTGAACCGTACCGTTTCGATACGGGTTCGATACGGTACGGGTCGAAACGGTTCGGCTCGAAATGGCGGTTCGCGTCGAAACGGTTCGGCTCGAAACGGTACGGGGCGAAACGGTACGGGTCAAAACGGTTCGCGTCGAAACGGTTCGCGTCGAAACGGTACGGGTCGAAACGGTTCGCGTCGAAACGGTTCGCGTCGAAAAGGTTCAGCTCGAAACGGTACGGCTCGAAACGGTACGGGTCGAAACGGTTCGCGTCGAAACGGTTCGCGTCGAAACGGTACGGGTCGAAACGGTTCGCGTCGAAACGGTTCGGCTCGAAACGGTACGGGTCGAAACGGTAATTAACTCTTTAATTTTTTATATTTACTCTATAAAATATAATAAACAATTATGTTAGAGAACTTTTTAAAAAATTAAATTAAACAATTGTATTTTATAGAGTAAATATAAAAATTAAATTAAAAAAAGAGTTAATTGCCATTTTCGCCCCTGAGGTTTTGGCACATTTGCCATTTTCGTCCAACTAGGGTCCAACTAGGTTAGAGATTTTTAACTAGGTTAGAGATTTGGATGAAAATGGCAAAAATGGCCAAACGTGAGGGGCAAAATGGTACCAAACTGTCATTTTGGACGAAAATGGCAAATGTGCCCAAACCTCAGGGGCGAAAATGGCAATTAACTCTAAATTAAATTTGGCAAGTGATTTCAACAAGTATGAAAATAATGTGTAGAAATGGAAATCAAACTTTCAAGAAACACAACTACAAAATTTTGAAGTTTATATCACTTTGAAAAACAATGTTTACAAGGTGATCGTGTGGTTATTGGCTAGTGTAAACGTATACTTTAAGAATTCTGTAATGAAGGGCAATGGAGTTTTTATTGTATGTAATGAATGCTTGGCTTAACTCATTTTCCTTCGGTGGTGACTTATCTATTTATAGAAAGTTTTTTTCATGAATAAACATTTGTTTATTCATGCACTTGCTCTGCATAAAGTAGATTTTTGGCATATTCATTGAATCCATCAAGGTCAACTTGCTACTTCACAAATGTGGCAGAGCCTTATCTTTTAGACAAGTTGGCTCATCAGAACTTTTGATGGCCCTCTTATCAGAAATCTATTGAAATAATCATCAGAAATTCTAATGATAAACATTAGATTTATCATCAGACTTATAGGATTGGTCTACTCTGATCGTGTTCTTCTTATCAAGTTCTGATATCTGTTGAAGATTTGTCTTCCCTTCTGCTTTTGTCCTATTATCTTTATCTTCCTTTTGTTTGAACTTTTTGACTTTATTTTCAGCATATGATCAGATTGATAATATTTTTCTTTAATACTTACAAAAATTTTCCTAACAATTTCCCCCTAAGGATAGTAAGAAAAATTAACTACTCATAACAAAGAACATAAAAGAAATTCAAACCACAAGAATTTAAATTTGTGACAGAAACATTGTTCAAATAAAGGAAATAACAGAAATAAATTGTTTGTCAATCACTGATTAATTCTATATAGATCACCATCCTTAAGTATTTTCTTGAAGTCAATTACCCTGTTGCATTCCTTGAACATTGCTTTGTACCAAGTTCTTGCTTGAATCTATTCATTGATAATTTCTTCAATCTTTGTTCTCAGCACCTCCTTGCCATGTCCCTATGCTTTAAGCTTCTTCTCTTTCTTGTTCATGCAATCTTTTATGTATTTGAGGGTCTGGTTTGAGTACTTGGATATTTCATCAACCCTAAAGAGAGCCTTCTTTTCTTCATGATCTCTAAAAATAACAAAAAGTGCTGGTTCTTCAAAGATAACTCCTGTTCTGGCTTCTCCTTGTAGTTCTGTTGGGATTGTTGTGTCAGGAGGGGACATGAGCACTTTTCTGTTGGTGACCTGATCATAATTGATGCAGAGATCAAAATCAGTTAAGGCTATTCATGTGAACAGCTTTTCTCCAGCTTTTGAGAGGCTGTGTAGAGCTCTCCTAATAAACCTCGTGTTTCCTTTTTCTTGATCAAAGGACTTTTTCAGCATGGTTAGGTCTATTGGACGAGGCCTATCTGCTAAATCACCATTTGTGATTACCTCTTCGTCTCCATTCCTCCTGATCAAGGTGTACTTGCTATGCTCATGGATTCCTATTACTCTATCTAGTGTAGTAAGGGAATCCACTTTTCTAACTCTCACTACCGAATTAGTTTGAATTATGTGAATGCTGCATTCTCCTCTTTCAAGTCTTTTCTATATTTAGTCCCTGCTTATAGGACTTAGTAGTCTATTTACTTTATCTTGTTCAGACCAATAGAACTCTTTACGTTTATTTCAGGAAACATCATGTCTTCTCTATCAATTTCTTATACTAAAGTGACTTTCCCTGCTAAATCCTTTACTTGCACTATATTTGGTCTTTTTGAAGATGTTACAGATTCTTCCCATTTTCTTTTCTCCGAGAGGTTCAAGGACTCACTAAAAGCAGTTTCACTAAATGAGGTCCTTCTTAGTAGTACCTGCTGCTTTTCTTTGTCCTTTGGGGGACCACTGCTTATATTGGATATGACAAGAGGAGAGGTTTCAAACCTTTTGAGAATCTCTGACCTTGATACTGATGGTGGGGGCCCCATTGGTGTAGGCCTGGATTGACTTGGTGAAGTGACTGGTTTTGGCTGTGTTGTACTGATGATCTTTGGTGTTTCCAGGTGTGAAGCTTCTTTTGGAATGGGGGCTCTCAACTTGCGAATGTCTATGTTTGCCAATCTAGCGACATTGTAATGCATTCTCTTCAACAGTGAATGCACATCACTCATGAGTTCAGCATTTTTCTTTTCTTCTTCATGCACCTTCTCAAAATTCATTTTGACTTGTTCTTTCTGTGCTGCCCATTCTTGTACTAGTTTTTCAAGAGCATCTGATAAACTGTTGTTACTTGCTCTTAAACTGCTAATTTCTTCTAGAATCTCACCACAACTTGAAGATCATCTTGTTTCAACAGCTTCTTTCACTTATGTCTTGATACTTTCCATTTCTTCAAAAACTTTCTTGAATTCAACTGTGAATCTGTTATTTTCTGATGAGCTTTCTAGTGGATGTTGCATGCTTCTTAGAGTTTCAGTATTCTTTTCTGTTTGGATTTTAATTGCTTCTACTGCAACTGATAAGGCTTTCATATCAGATTTTTGGCTTCTCAATTCTTCCAGCAGCATATCTAGTTTAGCATCCACTGGTGACTTTGTTTCTTTGGTTGAATTATCTGCTATAACTTTTATGACATTGTTCAGCACAGTGTCAAGTTGTTCTTGTAAAATGAGTGGTATTTTAGTGGACAAAGGTGGAACAACATATGTTCCTGCTACCAAACCAAAAGAAGACACATTTGTTGTTGTTATTAAAGGGTTAGATTGATCAAGAGATCTATCAAAAACACCTTCACCAGATTTGTGAAACTCATTCACATTTGGAATTACCTCACCTCCTTGAATCATTCTGGTGAATGACTCTCCATAAGTTATTGAGAAAAGCCTAGTTCTCTCTTCCAGATTTCCTTGATTTGTTGACTAATCTCCACTTGTTGTTGTCTCAATCTCCTCCTTACCAACTGATTTGGAGTCAAGATGTATGGGACTGATATTCTCCTCATTTTATTGCATCAGATTTTCTATGAATAATTTTATAACTCACTTGAACAGATTCTTCAGAATCAGAATCTGTTGAGTTTCTTGTAATAAGTAGAAAGGGATAAGTTTAAGCACCTGATTCAGCAGGATGTTGTTTCTGGATTCTGTTCCACTTGTTTATCTGTTTCCATAAGATCTGGTGAAATTCTGGTGTCATGTTGTTCTTTTTCGCTTGCTTCATCAGTTTCTGGTGCCCTAGAAATCTGATCATCATCTTCTGATGAAGAGCTGCTGTCAAATACTTCTATTTGTTCTTCTTCCTTGTTCAGAATGTATTCATGTAGCCTTTGGTATGGTGAATCTTCTGCTATCAGACATAGCATACTTTCTGGTAGAATTAGCACATCTTTATTAGATGTCCAACCTTGTGCTGCACACCATGGCCTCATGATCGGTGACTTCCAGATATTTTCTGATACAGGTAGCTCTACATATCTTTCCTCGAAGGTTTCAACAATGATAATTGACCAGATTCTGGGATAAGGTAAGTGGGATGTAATCCTTCCAGACTTGGTGAGAACTGATCTTTTCATTAGGTTGAAGATTTATGTCCCATAATCAATGTTAAACCCTGTAATGAGTCCATACATGATTGTGAGAATGGGTTAGTTTATCTGATCAACTCCTCAATTATCATCATACACATCCAATAAATCATCTAGTGCATAACATATGACTTCTCTACTCTTAATTGTGCCCGGAAGCATAACCATGCTTCTCATGCATTGTTGACTTTATGAAAGTCAATTATCCTACTTTCATACTTTCAACTTATGAACACACACTCATAATGATATGGCGGACTATAGTAACAACATCATATGCATTTCATACTCATGTTCTATGACCCCTAGAACTACATGATCACTTAGTCAGATATACAATATACACATAATCAATTTTTACACATGCTATTGCTTTCATAATTCTATAATTGACAACCACAATACAAAGTTAGTCAATTTAACATAATCATAACATTATTCACTACTAGTAAGTCGAGATGCTATAGACATAGTACACATTCACTTCTTGATCCTAACTAACAATCAATCAAACACATGGTGAGCATTACACCATCCAAGCACATGGTACAAGCTCCTAATGCATAATCTTGGCCAAGTCACTTAACCAACCAAAAATCCTACATGTATTCCATTTAAATACAACCCTCATGTTTAGTTATCATTAATCATGTAACTGTTACATTTGACACATGTTCATCTATTGTTAGCATACAAGTTCACATAATATTGTCATTTAGGCATTTCGTCGAACACTTGGCGTGCGTACACAATTTAAGGCACAATGTACAAGTAACTAATGCCTAATCTTCCTAGTTTATAACATAAATCATCAAGTCTTCTTACTAATCAACAAGTATCATTCAAACATAGACATCAACATAGGAAAATCTCTAGTTTTCTTTCAACCTACCTATCCATTTGGCTAAACATACATATGGGTTACATCCATGTGAGGATTCTCACAATTAGTCACCATGAACTTTCTTTAATATGCTAAATTCCCACAAAATTAGAATTCATTTCATCTAATTCAACAATTTCCACATAACTCATACATAGATTTTTATCAAAAATCAAGAAGTATTCTAATATCTTCCTTAAACAATCACCACTAGCAAAACCCATCATCAAATCAAAAGCTATAACTTACCTCATAGTTGTCATCTAAAGATGATCACAATTCCTACTTCATGCATTCTACTTAGCTTCCATCTTGCCTTCAATTTCTAAATTTGTGTGATTTGGGTGAGCCCTCTTTTCCCTCTTTCATATGTCGCCCCCCCCCCCATACAAAATGATCCAGAGGTTTCTTTTTTTAGAAACCTTCACCTAAACATACAAGTTAAGCCCCTCATGTTTGCAAGTTGGTCTCATTTGTCCTAAACTCCATCCCTTTCTAGTTAACTTGTATCCTAACTAAGTTACATAGCTTGGTTATTTTGTTTCATGCCCTTTTTAACAAGAAAACATGCTAGTGAATTAAAATTTGGGTTTTGGGGCGTTACACATGTGTACCACTCTTGCGTTCCATGTGGTGCACACGTATGACTCCTACGCTCCATGCTGCTGTTTCCAGTTTTTCGATCTAAAATCTACATTTCTTGAAAATATGAAGATGAAACCACTTCAAATAGGTGCGAAAATAAATTCATATCAAGAATATATATTTTCATTATAACATTTCATCCGTTAATTGATCTCCAATTTTGATTTTACGTCTAAAATACATACATCATGAGCGTAGGTGATTCAATCAACGATTAGATCGATTGAATCAGTACCGAAGCTTTGATACCATTGTTAGGAACATTGATTGATGCACTAGATGTTGAAAACGCTGAGATAGGTGCACACGATATCTGCTACAATATTAGAAATGCGAAATCCAGATAGTGTTGATGTGTTATGCTCAGTTTCTAAATATAACTTTCTAATTTCAATTTAGAAGCACTTCGTTACAAATAGCTCTAACTTTCAAATATCTCCAAAATCAAGTTATGAATCCATGCGCATGAGCCTATCTATATATATGCGTATGACTAGGAATGTATGTCTCATGCGCATGGATCACTCATACGCTGCATAGGACTCCTACGCGGATATGAGTTATTTACATTTGATTTCTAAACATAAAATACCTCTAGGAACGTGCTACCTAATAAACAAAATGACAAATAAAAAAGTTGCAGGCATTAGACATATAGTGTATCAACAAGGAATTTGTGTCATCCACGTGGCACCACGCATGGTAGTGGCAAAAGTTATGAACGTTGGATATTATTGGCCAGGGATGCACCTAGACGCCATCAAGGTGCTGCATAGATGTACCCAAAACCATGCGCCCAAGAATGCTTTAGTTCCATTTAGCATTGCATGGCCTTTTCAACAGTGGGCCATCGACATGGTAGGTCCATTCCCAGATGCTCCTTGAGCGGCAAAGTTTATCATCATTGTTGTCGATTACTTCCGAAGTGGGTTGAAGTAAAAGCGTTGGCATCCACAATAGCCATGGTGGTCAGAAAGTTTATTTGGGATACATCATATGTTGTTTCGGTCAACTGTTGTGCATCGTTACCGATAACGGTCCTAATTTCACTCACGAAGACCTCCAAGAGTGGCTGAAGGACCTACAATGCGCATGTCCGCATATGTACTTTCAACCCGAACGATTGCGTCATCCCTGACAATGAAGCCTGTAATGTAGAGCACCAGAGCAAGCTTGCCCTTAAATGGGAAGGACCCTATGTCATACATGAGGTCCTCGGCAAAGGCGCATACAGACTGCACAAATTAGATGGCATCGTCATTCCATGCATGTGGAAATAGGGGCGGTTCTTAGAAGAGCCATAGCAGGGCCACGGCCCGGGCAAGTTTTTCGGGCGTAGTGATAATTTTCCGCATTTCGATCGAAATTTTTTATATATACTATGTTTGGCCCGGGCTTGTCCGGGCTTTTTTTAGTGCCTGTGTCTTTCGGCCCTGGCATGTTCAACGGGCAAGATCCGCCACTATGTGGAAATACCCAGCAATTAAGATAATGTTACATGTAAGACACAAACAATTGTAACCAAGGCATGTTTCCAAACATCTTTATTAATACAAGAAGTGTCTTTCACATTATCTTTCATGCTTACAATCACATATACTATACTACAAATGTGCACACTATTTTGGGTATACGCAAAAATATATTGGCTAAACGACAAAATCATGAACACTTATCATCTTTAAGGTTTGCCGCAGCTCCATGCGCATCGCCAGATTGTACAGTGTTTCCACATGAACTTGAACCAATCCTCATTCGCGATGCCTGCATAAACTAGTAATACACACGTAAATATTGTAGAAAATAATTTACAATAAAGTTACTATTTACTTACGCCCGATAAGGCCAAAAATATATGCGCCATACACCAAATATGTGTTAACTTTCCACAATTAACAAAGATTATGGAAAGGGTGGAACTTGTTCATGCCCATGAAGGGTCAAATCCTCGACTCCCAGGACGGGCAAATAAAGCATATTTGAAACCAATGTTCCAACAAGGCATTGTGGGGTGGAACTTGTCTCTAGAAACTTAAACTATTACAGGGGCTCACAGCCCATTCACGGCGCGCAGGCGGGGTTACTCAAACATCAGGAGCATCTTCATCACCTTTTTGGTCACCCTTTTCCTTAACACCTGTCATTGTTGGCGGTTTGAAGATAAGCTTCAAACGATCCAATAAATCATCGTGTTTCAGCACCTCAATCACCAAATCCATCACCGGGAGGTGGATGTTATCATACGTACTCTATGCAGAAGTTAGTTCACATTCTGTATTCTTTCCATACATTGCAGAATACTGGTCATTCCATTGAACCTTTAACGCCTCCCCAACGTCCGCCACACATTCTTTATAACCTTCTCAATATCCATCGTCGCACGGAGCAACTATCAAAGTCGCCATGATGGTATCGAGTTCGGTTGAGTTTAACACGGTGTTGGCCACCTACGCAGAGAGAAAACAAAAGTTAACAAAAAATAAAGTTGAAATAGACAAAGTTTAATACTCACGTGTGCAATGGCACATTGCTGCAACCAAACAATATTATTCATGAACGACTCCAACATACCCTCTATGTCAGCGCCAGCCTTCTGAGTGGCGTTTAATGATGATTGGGCAATATCTCGTTCTTTCTTCGCAGCTTCAGCATGAGCTTTTTCAGCACCCACATCCAGTTCCAATGACTTACACTTGTCTTGACTTTCACGAAAACTATGCTTAAGCTCCATAATTTCAACATCTTTTGCAGTTAGTTCCTTGTTACTAGCAGCCTGACGATTCATAACAACGTCATGCTCAAACAAGTCTGCATTTAGCTTCTCAATTTCTTAGTCTTTTTCTAGGACAACGGCTTTGGCCTCAATCTCCTTTTTTTTGCACGCTAACAGCGTGATCGAGCTTCATTAACCAATCCCAGCAACTCCACATTTTGTTTTTTGAGAGCTTCATTCTACGCCTTTAGATTGTTGTTTTCATCATGAACACCATGCAAAAAAACATTATCTTTTACAGGACTTAGACCACTGCTTGCGCACGTCAGATAGTTCTTTTTTGGCTACTTCAACTTTCATTTTAGCACCAAGCACTGATCATTCCATAGATTTTTTTATCCGCCTCAAACATTGGCTTGAGCCTCCGAAAGGTAAGCCTGCCCGGCGAGAAATCGTAGATGATAAGCATTTTATCGGGCTTTTGTCTCTTTGAAGGTAACTTGTTCCCTATGCATTGTGCACCATTCACACATAATCTGGTTGCTAGTGGACCCAGAGTTTGCTTGTACGAAAAGGTGCACATGATACAAGTTGTGATGTGCCCTACCT
Source organism: Helianthus tuberosus (assembly GCA_030545235.1). NCBI lineage: Eukaryota > Viridiplantae > Streptophyta > Magnoliopsida > Asterales > Asteraceae > Helianthus > Helianthus tuberosus. The sequence goes on from JARYGA010004994.1 coordinate 48,052, forward strand.
CGTTGATGCGTAACGTTGGCTAGGGGGAACACCCCCTTAAACCACTCTCGACAATTGGCTACACTACCAAATGTATCCCCTTGTTTTAATTTCCAGACCGGGGCATGAACTGTCGGTGCGATAATAATAATCCCTAGGGGTCTCATTGGTTAGAATTAGGGGTGGGTCTTCATGTTAGACATTCAAGGCATCACTATCACCACCACCACCCCCAACAACATCAACTTTACCACCACCACTACCACTTGCTCCAGCTCCCGCAGCCCCAAAGGCATCAACATTTTGCCCCCGCTACGTGGTGCGCCCAACCAAGGATATGTTTTCATCTTCGTCTTCCTCATGGGAAGCATGACTAAAGCCATCAGTAGCAAAATTCACGCGCAGACAAGAACCTCCAACAAACAGTCCTTCGATAGACTCAACAGCTTATTCTGGCTCACTAGTACCTAGATTTTCGCCACCAGCTAGCACTTTGTCCTAACAGGTTTAATGTGCTCCGCTTTAACATTCAATAATGCATCTTTCACAGTTTCTCGGTCAAAAGTCTCAACATGCAGAGCTTCAGTAACATCCGGGGCACCCTTGTAGGTCCCCTCAATAGTAGAAACAACCTTCGGTATGTGCAAGCTGGATTCAGCAGTCTTCAAGGTCTCTCCCTCCCCACCACTTGCCTCGTACGGCTCTTCCTGAATATGTTTATCGTTAAGTTGCATTGCATTGAGGGGGTGGAGGCAGAGGAGGCACAACATTTGCCTTGGGATCCTTTGAATGACAAACCGGAATCTTGGTTGCGTGGGGCTTGTACCTGATCACACAGTATTAAGCACCACACACAGATATCATCATAAACACACAAGCAGGAAAGCAACAAGCAAATATACCTGGTGAGATCTTAGTCATAAGAGACAGCAGGTTGCCCTTCTTCCCAATAGTAGGCACCTTCCTAAAAGTAACTTTCTTTGCAGCTGGTGATGGGTCAGTTTCACCTTCAGCCCGTGACCTCTTGCTAGCACCCTTCTTCTTCAACTCCCTCACCACATTTGGTCCTAATTCCGTGGGAGCGGACATAAGGGACGCACTAGCAGGGGTCTCTCCGGTAGACACACTACATTTAGCCGCGCCTGAGTCTGTTTTCTTTAATCTCTTTCCACCTGCAGCATTAAGAGCATCAAAAGAGTCGACTACTATAACATAGTAATCTAAGGAGGCCTTGCGGGCGTGGGGCGTACCTTTCTTGAAACCACCATCAGGCGTAACAACGGTTTGCTCAACTTTCTATTTCTTCAGACCAACGGCGCCGACAATTTTCTTTCTTAAAGCTTTCTCAGTCTTGCCACTATATGGACCAATGATCAGATCGCACAAGTCACCAGCACATCAAAACATGTTGGGGATGAGTTAGCCAATGTCCAAAAGAAGCCACAGACTCCTTGCTGAAAAGAATCATAACTTCCTCCCCCACAGGAGTCATGGCCCTACTGGGTCTTGGATTGGGAATCCGCGCACCTTCACCTTCGGGAAGCGGCGCAGTTAACAACTAGGCTCTAGGAAATATAAAGTTACCCCAAATATTATCACACCAAAACTGTTCTTCAAGTTTCAATTTCCTAACACTCATCTTTCATGGCGCATCTTCATAGATGACTTTATGGATTGGTTACTCTGCGTAAGCAGTAAATGTTGGAACCTGAAGGTTTATACATAGAGGGTTACAAAGTTTAGGGGTTAATTAGTATGTTTTGTTCATTAGACTTTTGGGTCGATATGTATTAGTTGGGTCATGTAAATGGTTTCGAGTGGGCCTAAGGGTTTCGACTCATATGTTTAGTATTTAAGCAAACCTCAACCTATTGGTTGAGGTTGATCAGTCGTTGGAAAGGATAGGCAGCCGAAACCTCATTGGAAGTCTTGTATCAGTCACAAGTTAATCAGTGAATGCAAGTTTTTGGTTTGTTTTAATTATATTGTTTTGGTCTCGATTACATATTCTTGAATCCACTTGTGTTTGATTTCCGCACTTACACAAGTTTCTGTTTGATATCGTTGAAAGATCCTCAAGGGTTTTACAATTGGTATTAGAGCCAAGAAACCAATTCTTGGTTCGGTTTTGATATCATTCGGATTCAAGAAAGCATTATTTGTACTGATCTTGTTCTGCTAGTGTTTGTTTTGCAGTGGAACAGTTTTGGGTTGTGTTTTCTGTTTACAGGTTATACAATCTTCAAACTGTTCATAGCAAATATTGATTCATAGTGCTGATTCTGGTTTGTGTAATTTCTGGATAGTGTTTGCTGATTTCTCGGAAGATTGTTGAGGATAAAAATTCAAAGATTTCAAAATCTTTGAATTTTGGAAACTATTGATAATCAGGGATATCGGCTATTTTTATCTCATAGTTTGTTTTGCAGGGTCTCGACTCGCAATCTACTGTCTCGACTTGTCAACATCTGGTCTCGACTCGCAATCAGCAACCATCTCGACTTGTCAACATCTGGTCTTGACTCGCAATCAGCAACCATCTCGAGTTGTCATCATCTTGTCTCGACTCCCAATCAGCATCGGTCTCGAGTTGTTAACTGCTGATCTCGACTCGCAATTGGAAACAGTCTCGAGTTGTCATCATCTTGTCTCGACTCGCAACCAGCTTTATTCTCGAGTTGTCAATTCCCTTGTCTCGACTCGGAACCATCGTCTCGACTCTCTGTCTCGAGTCGCAACGTAACTCAGCGACGTGTGTTGAACTGATTGGACTTTGGACCTTGGACCTTTGGACTTAATAGTAATTAATTAATTAATTGATTGATTAATCACTTTTATGAAACATGTCTACAAGTAATCTAGGTGGTGACATGGCAGTCACGAATGCTCAGCAAGAATTGGACTCTAAAATTGGAACTAGTACGCGTCTTCCCAGGCTGATGGATGCAAATGAATTTCCCGAATGGAAGTGGCGTTTTGAACAGCATGTGAAAGTCAAGGATCCCAAAATCTGGATATGTATTATGAGAAGTCCTAGGGAAATTATGTATGAACGAGCTTCGGATCCATGAGTTAAAGTCAAAAAGCCTCATGAAGACTATACTGAAGAGGATTTTGCTATTATCGAGGAGGATAATAGGGCAACCTCATATCTGACCATGGCATTGGGATCAGACATTGCTATGGGATTTCGCACTTGCAAATCTGCTAAAGAAATATGGGAAGCACTGATTGATGTCTATGAAGGAAATGAAGACATGAAAGAAAGTCGGAGGAACTTGTTGAGGCAAAACTTTAACAACTTCAATTATGTCTATGGAGAGACTATTGAGAATCAGATTCAGCGATTCATGAAGATTGTTACTCAAATGGATTTGGAGGAAATCCTTCCTTCTAAAGCTGCTCAGTATCGACAACTTCTAAATGCTTTGCCTAAAAGCTGGGATAATCACGTCGCAATGATCAAACGGACCAAAGACCTTGCAAGATGTTCTTTAACTGAGATGATTTCTCACATCAAGGCTTGTGAGCTGGATGACAAGTAAAGGGAAAATAACCATAAGTCTAGTATGTTGGCTGCAGGTTTCTCAGTTGCTTCTACTGCTTCAAACAACAACAATGCTGCACTGATATCTCAAAGTGGATCTCAAAAGGCCACTCCTGCTTCCGCAAATGCTCATTACTCTGGTTCGACTGCTTCATCTACTGTACCTTCAATTGCTGCAGTTCCTTCTGTAAAAACCGAGTTGATTGCTTTCTTCACACAACAGTCCAAAGAAAATCTGGAGATTGCTGCTTCTATTGTAAACTATTTAAATGCCTTTGTTGCAATAAAGATACAACCTCCTGGATGGTCTATGAATGATCTATATCATTATCATTCTGATGATGTAGAAGAAATGGATATTACGTGGCAGATGGCTATGGCTGCGTTCAGAGCACAAAAGTTTGCAATCAAGACTGGAAGAAACAAGTGGGGTTCTTGTCACACCCTCAAATTACCACCTAGGGAGTGTCCCTGTTAGGCGTGTGACTACTAGCAATGAGCCACTAATTACATTGAATCACAAGTTGTAATAAAGTTCCATCAATTAAGTAATAACAATTCCAATCATAAGTTATTCAAAATCACAAGTTCAGCGGAAGCATTAAAGTATCATAAGGTAAATACGAATCAATCATAATAAATAAGTATTTGACAAATAATCCCGTCGGTATGACCATGACCACTCTTACTCTCCAGCCAGCAAGCTCCTGTTTCAATCACCTAACGACCTGCGAGCATGTAACAAGTGTATCAGACAAAGCTGGCGAGTTCACAGTTTTAGAAAACGTTTGTTACCAGTTGTATGTAAAACAGTTCAGTAACCAATGCAAGTAATATTGTTAATATCTCAATTCCGAACAATACGGCTCCTGAAATACATGACTGCCCTTCCCACGTACTCCTATCAAGTACTGGGCCCCGACTGGGTCATTAGTTCACATCCGTCCTATCTAGGAGCGGTGTGAGGGTGCCAAACCTAAGTAGCGCTACCAACTAATACCCGTTACCCTCCAGGTAACATAATAAGGGACTTACAAAAATGATAGGTGAGAATATTAACCAATATACCCGTTTTTACCCAAACCACTGACTGTCCCCAACCACTGGGACGCATGCTCGAATGTAGTGAACTCACCTTAGGTTTGCTCGGTATGTCTATTTATATACTCGCGTTGATCAATCGAATCCTAGCATGATTATCAAATCTAATCAGTTCACATAGATCCTAGCTACATAGTTTTGTATTCACATCACACAAGTAGCGCGTATGCATTGCACTTATCATCAGGTAACATAACAGCCAGTTATCATTATTAACTCTCTTACAATGTCCAATTGGTTCACTTCCAAGTTCATGTCACAAATTAATACCTCATATGTCACACCACAATTAACATAGCTTAGTGCACAATTTAGACATATTATCGGCCCAAATTCATAACACATCTAAGAGGCCCAATACACCCTAATGCAACCGGTTAGAGTTTGTGGCCCAACCTTTAATGGAGCAGCCCAAATGATGTCAAACTAGTTCAGCAACAACTACCCACAATATTGATTTAACCTTGTTTAACATTTTATGAGTATTATGTAATATATACCATGTCCTCACACAAACCGAGAATCCTATAAATCCTACACGTGACACCAACTTCATCAACCCAACACTAGCATGCAAGTCCCAATGGTTATCACTATTTCTTTATTGCTACTTACTAATCAGTCTATCAACAAACCATCACATCACATTCATGAGCATAGTACACTGTATAATTTATCATTAACATGAAGCCACATCAATCAGACTAACACTGGGTAATTTATAATCCAACATATACAATCATTAACCATAACAGTAATCTATTCGATCAAAACCAATTATTACACCAAGTGCCATTCTCAAAACAAACAAAAGTGGCCGACAACAGTTAATGTACTCATGCTATTACTGGGCCGATTCTTGTAGTGGGCTGCAGGTGTACTCACATGATCCATTCATCTAACTGGTCACACATATTCATCACATAATATTGAACAATTTAATCATGCAACAATCTAACCCACATAACCACGTGTACACACACAGAATTCATAGCAATACTCATGTATCTAATACAGCCATGTATGATAAGAAGATCCGGTTCACAATAAGGTGAGATTATACTAACCGAGATTGCACTAACAAAATCGAAATGTTGGAAAAGTGTTGGTGTCGATCAGGGGCTTCACACTTAGAGGAAGTTGCCGTCCACTAATAAGGGAGTTAGGGTTATTTGATATGTGTTTGGCAACTTAAAACAACTGCCACGCAAAGTTATAATATCATTACTACTGGGCTTGGGGATGGGTTCGGTTTGGGCTCAAGTTATCTGGGCCGAAGTGATTAAAAGAGATAGTGAAATCCATACATATAAAGTAATTAAAAAAAATAGTGAAGCCCATACATACATACGGCGGCCCAAATCCAAGTGCAACTCCTATAAGTAAACCCAAACACTTAACCGGGTTCAACCCCACACTCATTTATAACCAAGTAATTTCACGTTCGACAAGTTTATCGCAGCAAGAAGTTAAATAAGGAGTTTAATATAACAAAAGTGTGAAAGGAGAGAATTACGAGGAGTTAGAATCACGAGACCATACGGTACTAACCTTGAGAGTTCGGGTTGTCACATCATCCCCAACTTGAAAGAAATTTCTTCCCGAAATTTGACAAGTAAACACAGAGGAGTGAAGCGAGAAATCAAGATTAATCAAGATTGTTGCGGATTTTCCTCAGGTGCCACATCATCCCCAACTTGAAAGGGAATTTCGTCCCGAAATTCGCCAATGATAATCGACGTTGACACAATCGTTTAGATAACTGCGGATCCTAGAGCTTACTTCGACCATTGCGTTCCTACGTGAACTCCGGTCTACGTCTTGAGTTCCAACGAACACTCACGATTGGAATTCGACTAAGTTAACGAACCTTGACTTCATGGTCCAGGTGTCCGATAAATTCCTCTAGTAAAAGTATCGCACGCGTTTCATCAGACAACCACTACCTTAGATCCGAAACATAAATGACATCGCGTACGTTACCCGATTCGTCGGGTAACTCGAGTTTGTAGGTTACGCTACCGATTCTTCCCAGATTGTTGAATGGTCCATCGTGACGTCAGTTAAGCTCGCCATGCTTCCCAAGCACTCCAGACCCTCCCAGGGTGAGACTTTCAACATGATACGATCGCCTACAGCGATCTTCCAGCGTTTCCCAGGTTTATCAGCTTTCCTGACGGTCACGCATTGCCGCCAATCGAATCCCGATCCAAACAACCTTCCCAAGAGTTTCGAGTACCAGTCCTGGACCAGTAATTAGGTTGTCACCCACCTTGATCCAACAAGGAGATTAACGTTACTGTCCATGCAATGCCTCAAACAAAGTTGTCTGAATACTAGAATGGTAACTGTTGCAGTAAACTCAACCAATGTAAGAGTCCTTCAAATTTGTACCCAAGCCAGGCGCACACATGCTCGCAGCATGTCTTTGAGTGTCAGGGGGGTTGTTTACTCAAACTGTTCGTCCTATGTTGATAAGTAATACTCATGTCTATACATGAGTCAAGGGTGTTGTGTATCGCTTGTCATAAATCAGGTATAGCTCAAAATAGGAGGTAATAGGAGTTGGCACCTCGTGCCTATAAGCCGCCTCTCTCAGAGAAACATTCGCAACTTGTGAAGACTCGTCAGTTCCTTGTTTGCAAGCAAGTGTGCTGGTAACGTGAGCCCATCAATGATCATCCAGGTGATAAGGTTTCCGTTTCGAGTTGTAAGTAGACCAGTGATAAAATCCATGGCAGTCTGTTCTCATTTCCATATGTGTGCTCTGATTGCTAATATCCTACCTTAACTTTCCCACATGTCAAACATCGTTCCCATGCGTGGCTATGTGGGCCTTCAGGCCCGGTCACGCAAACATGGTCTTCAGGTTTTAATACACCCTATCAAAACTCTGACGAATAGGATATTCGAGACCCGTGTGCTTCACCTGCACCAGTTTCTCAAGGTTGCTGTATAGTGAGGTTCATATTCGTTCCATGAAGTAGCAAATATCGTCCGACCTGCCAAAGGTTGCTTCCCCATGCCCCGCATGGGTTAATCTTGAGAACTCTCTTCCTTCAGTTCTTCAGTTTGAGCAAGGCGAGTCGATCAGGTATGTTAGAGTCGATAGCAGGTTGCAAAGCTCGTGCACGTCCAGGTTTCACGGTCGCATTCATTCAAAAGTTCCATCCAGCGATGCCATTAACAGATTCAGCTCTTTCGAAACCAGGGTACACGGGAGGCCCTTGTGATCGGTCTAAGTAGCGCATTCGGTACCGTCCAAGTAATGCCTCCAAGTAAATCCAAAGACCATAGTTTCCACTGTCAGTTGTGTGTCGTGCAGTTCCTCTTTGTAACTCCATTACGTAAGTCATCACTCTCTCGTGTTGCGTCGGTGTGTAACTGGGACTCTGATTCGGACCATCATGGAACACTACTAAATCACCCGCACCCTCGGATAAAGACGATGCTCAGTGCATTGCAAAGTTGGGATTCGAAAGCTGAAAAGACGTCCTCCTGTTTTGTCTTTCACGAACACAGCACCCTGCTGTGCTAAAGAGATTTAAGCTGCGCAACCTTTGAAAATCTTGTGATTAAGCTGCGATAGTATCTAGTGAGACCAAGAAACTCCTGTATCCTCTAAGGGATCTTTGATGTTGATCAGTTTCTATCAAAATGGATCTTAGCGAGATCCACGTGTATTCCCACTTCGTTGTTTATATGACTAAAAATGTGTACTTCCCAAATCCTGAAGTCACACTTAGGTAGGCTTCGCACGTAGATGCTCCTCCCCTAGAAGCTCTACAATGAAATGCAAGTGTCGTTCATGGTGCTCATTTATCCTGGAAGTGATTCAAAACGTCCTAGATAAACATGGTTCGTAAATCTGGCAAGATCGGGTTGGCACATACTACTCATGTGATCCCTAAGACTGCTCGTGTGTTGGGTAACTTTAAACAACGAGAACAGAAAATCGTAGTGGCCGTACTGTACCTGTAACGCCGTGTTAGAAGTCATCCTCCCCTGGGTCTTCCATCAAGTAACAGTCTGATCTTAAGTCGGTTTCCGAATAGAAGCTTGATCAGTGCAACGAGCCAAGCAGGTTGTCGATGTGAGATAGAGGGTGACGGTCTATGATTGCCACCTTGGGGTAGTTTGTACGCGTACGAAAGGACTTGTCCTTACTTTCCACAATAGAGCTCGGGCTCCCCAGAACAAGGAGCTAGAACGCTAAAACTCCCACCCGGTAGTTCCTGAAATTGACTAGACAGTTCTTGCAACCCTCCTGGTGCAAGACGGTATGAAGTACGAGTGATCAAGGCTGCTTCTGGCGTGAGATTAAACTGAGATTCTGCCTAACAGTTGTGGAAGTAAGCCCGAAAGTTCCTCGATAACAAACCGAGAGGGATTTCAAACAATTGGTGGATCCTCGATCCTCTTTTCCCTCAGCCCTATCATCAGTAACGGTTGCTAACATAGCGGAGTAATCCCTCTGTAGACACTTCTGGCCTTCACAGCTGAAATGGCGCTAACTTTGCACTACTCTGATGCTTTAGAACAAATAACGATTCTCCACACAAAGTTTTCTCCTCACTGGGTATATCTGCGTGATTCCTGGATGACTAATTCACACTAACTACTGCATTGTAACCATCGAGGATAATAAAAGGAAGGTCGACATCGAACACTCATCCCACAAGGTCGTGTTTACACCCTAACGAACATATGAGATTTCATTTGACTTGACATCAGCCGATTCCACATCAGGTTTGGTTTCAAGAAGTATCAGGGTCAAGCTGAATAGAGACGAAGCGAACAGCTACCCATACAAGCTACCATGTTGCTACTATGCCTGGCGTCGCTTACGCCAATCCTAAATGTCCTCCCACGAGCATCATTTCCAGTGTTGTTGTTACGGTTGCGAGGGTTCCCATTACTATCATTATTCACTTGGTTGTTGACGTCTTAACTTAGCAACAGTCAATCCCTGTCAATGTCACATTCGTTCCCATGTTGTAGACTACGATTACGACTACCTTGATGTTGTCACGACTGTTGCCTCAAATGCCGTTGCTTGAAACGGAGCCCTACAAACTTTCACCATTAAAGTCCATCTTTTCACATTCTGTGCCACGTGCTACTCACTGTGCAGGTAGCCACATATTTCACAATATAATCTGTTGTCATCGCTTATGTCCCGATTGATTCGTAAGAGTTGACTCCCACGAGTCGCTGACTAGAGTTAAGAATTCAATTGAAGTCAATTTGCTGGTGTTTGTTGCCGGTAATCAGAGTTGTCCAAATACTGAGGTCGGTAAAATACTACGCTTACCCTTTTGTCCATCAATCTAGCAAGTCGATTGAGTAATACGCGGTATGCTGCGAGTGTATTGCAGAAGTGGTCACACTTTGGAGTTTAAGACGTTAATACATAGAGTTCCAGCAAACGAAGAAAAGTGAGAAAGGTATAGACCAATCATTGTCGTTGCAACATCCAACTCAGGGATGTCCGTACAAGCACCTAACATTCTACACAGTTCGCTAGGCGTTCAGATGGGTGTTCAGGTAATATTTGATAACATCGGGATTCGTAAGGGTTTAGTGGGAAATGAAAATTCCATGTTCAAGTAAGAGTTAATCACTGCTATGACTCCTATAGACTGTTGTGTCACATTAATCAATTAACAGAGCGAAACCCCTTCTTCACTTGTTAAGCCTCACTGGGACTCGCATGCACCCCACATTATTATTATGTGTGCACCCATAATAATATTGTGATTTGCATGCTCATCTCGGCTCCTCCTAACTCATGTCAAATGGTTCCTCAAACTCGAGTAGCAAACAGAGAGCATCACAAAACGTGAGTCACGAATGTTTAGGGAAATACCACCCTATCAGTCACATAACACATGCAAGTAATACATAAATTCATACTGTTGTGCTAAACGTGCAATCACATGCAATATCATGTGTAGGTGTTCACTGGTTATGCAGTACAATGAGTATACGAGAGACGAACCTTGCAGTCTGGAGCTGAGTGTCATGGTCAAATTCAGAACTTGTTCGGTTATAGTCTGGTTTTATAAAAATGTTTTAAAACCAAGTTCACTATAACCAGCGGCTCTGATACCAAACTGTCACACCCTCAAATTACCACCTAGGGAGTGTCCCTGTTAGGCGTGTGACTACTAGCAATGAGCCACTAATTACATTGAATCACAAGTTGTAATAAAGTTCCATCAATTAAGTAATAACAATTCCAATCATAAGTTATTCAAAATCACAAGTTCAGCGGAAGCATTAAAGTATCATAAGGTAAATACGAATCAATCATAATAAATAAGTATTTGACAAATAATCCCGTCGGTATGACCATGACCACTCTTGCTCTCCAGCCAGCAAGCTCCTGTTTCAATCACCTAACGACCTGCGAGCATGTAACAAGTGTATCAGACAAAGCTGGCGAGTTCACAGTTTTAGAAAACGTTTGTTACCAGTTTTATGTAAAACAGTTCAGTAACCAATGCAAGTAATATTGTTAATATCTCAATTCCGAACAAGACGGCTCCTGAAATACATGACTGCCCTTCCCACGTACTCCTATCTAGTACTGGGCCCCGACTGGGTCATTAGTTCACATCCGTCCTATCTAGGAGCGGTGTGAGGGTGCCAAACCTAAGTAGCGCTACCAACTAATACCCGTTACCCTCCAGGTAACATAATAAGGGACTTACAAAAATGATAGGTGAGAATATTAACCAATATACCCGTTTTTACCCAAACCACTGACTGTCCCCAACCACTGGGACGCATGCTCGAATGTAGTGAACTCACCTTAGGTTTGCTCGGTATGTCTATTTATATACTCGCGTTGATCAATCGAATCCTAGCATGATTATCAAATCTAATCAGTTCACATAGATCCCAGCTACATAGTTTTGTATTCACATCACACAAGTAGCGCGTATGCATTGCACTTATCATCAGGTAACATAACAGCCAGTTATCATTATGAACTCTCTTACAAAGTCCAATTGGTTCACTTCCAAGTTCATGTCACAAATTAATACCTCATATGTCACACCACAATTAACATAGCTTAGTGCACAATTTAGACATATTATCGGCCCAAATTCATAACACATCTAAGAGGCCCAATACACCCTAATGCAACCGGTTAGAGTTTGTGGCCCAACCTTTAATGGAGCAGCCCAAATGATGTCAAACTAGTTCAGCAACAACTACCCACAATATTGATTTAACCTTGTTTAACATTTTATGAGTATTATGTAATATATACCATGTCCTCACACAAACCGAGAATCCTATAAATCCTACACGTGACACCAACTTCATCAACCCAACACTAGCATGCAAGTCCCAATGGTTATCACTATTTCTTTATTGCTACTTACTAATCAGTCTATCAACAAACCATCACATCACATTCATGAGCATAGTACACTATATAATTTATCATTAACATGAAGCCACATCAATCAGACTAACACTGGGTAATTTATAATCCAACATATACAATCATTAACCATAACAGTAATCTATTAGATCAAAACCAATTATTACACCAAGTGCCATTCTCAAAACAAACAAAAGTGGCCGACAACAGTTAATGTACTCATGCTATTACTGGGCCGATTCTTGTAGTGGGCTGCAGGTGTACTCACATGATCCATTCATCTAACTGGTCACACATATTCATCACATAATATTGAACAATTTAATCATGCAACAATCTAACCCACATAACCACGTGTACACACACAGAATTCATAGCAATACTCATGTATCTAATACAGCCATGTATGATAAGAAGATCCGGTTCACAATAAGGTGAGATTATACTAACCGAGATTGCACTAACAAAATCGAAATGTTGGAAAAGTGTTGGTGTCGATCAGGGGCTTTACACTTAGAGGAAGTTGCCGTCCACTAATAAGGGAGTTAGGGTTATTTGATATGTGTTTGGCAACTTAAAACAACTGCCAAGCAAAGTTATAATATCATTACTACTGGGCTTGGGGATGGGTTCGGTTTGGGCTCAAGTTATCTGGGCCGAAGTGATTAAAAGAGATAGTGAAATCCATACATATAAAGTAATTAAAAAAAAATAGTGAAGCCCATACATACATACGGCGGCCCAAATCCAAGTGCAACTCCTATAAGTAAACCCAAACACTTAACCGGGTTCAACCCCACACTCATTTATAACCAAGTAATTTCACGTTTGACAAGTTTACCGCAGCAAGAAGTTAAATAAGGAGTTTAATATAACAAAAGTGTGAAAGGAGAGAATTACGAGGAGTTAGAATCATGAGACCATACGGTACTAACCTTGAGAGTTCGGGTTGTCACAGTTCTCCTTATTCAAATTCTGCCAGTGTTCCGTTCAAGTTACGCTGTTACAATTGCCATGAACCGCGACATTTGGCACGAAACTGTACTAAGCAGTGTGTAAATAAAGAACAAAATCCTGCACAACCTGCTCCACCAAACCCTGAAAGGGCTCTTGTCACTACAAATGACTCTTCAACAATTGCTAGTGAAAGCACTCAGAGCACAGCCCTGGTAGTTCAACAAAGTGCAAATTTTGATTGGAATGCTGAAATTCAACGTTTAAACATCTCTGCTCCAGAAAATCAGAATGCATCAGAAAACATTGCTTTCATGACTTCAGCTTCTGAGGACAGGAATTCTGCACCTGATGATGAGTGATGTGTGCAAAATGCAACATATAAATTTCATCAATTGTGGCATAAAACTAACCCTTTTTTTAGTACTAATGTTGGAAAAAGTGTGCTTTTGTCTTCCTTTTGTATTTTCAGGATTAAATGAGCTCAAATTAACAAAAGAAGCAAAAAGACATCAAAATCTAACATAAATACAAGAAAAGGAATAAGATGTGACATGTCCGACCCCACGACAGAATCTTCCCAAGCAAAACAAGATAACAGAAGACTGAACACGCCCCGTGCTCAGCCAGCACGGGGGCGTGCCCAAGTGTCAGCAGAAAAGACAAAGTGGTAGAAGCTTCTATTGCCCACCACGGGGCCGTGCTCAGCGGACACGGGGCCGTGGTCAACTATAAGATTCGCACAATCCAGGCAAATCTTCATAGTACAAAGATTCTTCTGCACACGGGGTCGTGCTCAGCGGACACGGGGGCGTGGTCAACTAATAAGACAAAGCTGCATTAAATGAAGAAAGAGAAGGATGTGGACACGGGGCCATGCCCGAGCTTCTGTTCAGCCTATAAATAGGAGTGCTTGGCTCAAGCTCAAACCATCCCTTGGCACACCACCTCTCTCACACTTCACCCACCACCCACCACCACCATAACACCATCATCCACCACCATCATCCATTGTCCATCATAGAGTGTGTGAGTCGTCTCGGGATCCAAGATTGATCGTAAGAGTTCTTGACAATCAAGGCCATGTTTGCCTAAGTCTCTTACATCACTTGGTGAAGACAAAGTGTCTAGTGTAATACTTTTTATTTTTAATCTTTTCACACTTTTTACTTGGTTTTGTATTAATGACTTTAATAACTAGTTTCTTATGTTGAAGGTGATTTTTCCTTATCGTTTGTCCATGGTGTCTTGACATTATTTTACTGTCTATATAAAATAAAAGATTTTCACCATTCATATCTCCACGGTCTATATGGAGGTATGTTGGCTACCTGGTCGGGGGTTAAGGGAACGGTTTGGTAAAGGTCTTGCCATTGTTCAGCGTTTAGAGGTCCTGCAATGGACCTGGGTCAAATTTAGTAGGACCTCCTTCAATACTTAACGGTATTGGATGGCGGGGGTCCAAACTCTTTGATCCCCTCATAAGTTAACTACTAATACTATAACCCGGCTATTTAGGACTGTATCCCTGCTGACTCAGACTACTTAGTCGAGGGTAACGTCACCTCCAAAAGAGGGGCCTACCATAATTTGCATTAATAACTTAATTAATTATCTTTCAATAATCCACCCTTTTAGGATTGTATCCTTGCTGACTCAAACTACTGGGGTGAGGGTAACGTCACCTTCAAAAGAGGGGCCTACTACAATAACTAAGATAATATCTTAAAAAGTGCAAAAGTGCGGAAATAATCAAAGGTTACACTAGATACGAGTCGGAACCAAGTGATTCATCTTATCTATCTGTTTTTATTTTTATTTTTATTTTCAGCATTTTTAGTTAGTTTTTATTTTTCTTAGCTTAAAACATTTTTCTAAACTTTTTGATTTGATTAGACGTTGAGGATAAACCGGTAATAAAAGCTCTTGTGTCCTTGGACGACCTCGGTATCTTACCAACGCTATACTACGCTCACGATGGGTGCACTTGCCCATATGAGTGTCTAGTGTTAGTGAATATCGTGTTTTATAAATTTAAAACTTGACTAAAAAAGTGTTAAAGGGGCTTAAAATATACACCTAATATATATAACACTTGACACCCATCAATGAGACTTCAGCTGAAAATCTAGCTCTTATGACTAGGATTCTGTTAGCTCCCGTCCATGGACTTACTGCTGAAGAGGTACATTCCATTTTCTATACTTCTGATTGCAGAGAAAGAGTTGAAGCATATAGGTTACATAACGCTGATTTAATTCAAGATTACAAAGATATTAAAAATAAAAACTTTACTTTGGTTAAAAATGAAAAATTTTATAAAGAAAAAATTGAAGCCCAAAGGAAAGATATCATTCAGTTGAAAGAAGAAATCAACGTTAAGAATTGTAACTATAAAGATGATCAAGCGATAATTAAGGCCTTGACCAAGGAACTAGAAGACATAAAGTTGAAATATCAGATTAATGAAATTAATATTAAAAAATATGACACTTCTAGCAAATTGGTCAAGGACATTTGTAACACCAGTGTCATTTCAACCATCAAACAAATGCCAAACCAATGAAATAATGTATTTCATACTTTGGACTTGTATAAATATATGTATCTTTTGCACATATCGACTCATGTTCGATTTCAAGCTCTAAATCGCTTTCTGGAAGGTTATACGCGCACTAATGCGTAAATATAACCAGTTTAATGCAACGAACACTCCAGAATAGTGAAATAGGCTTAACATACCTTAAATAACCTTTACATAACTTAGATATAAGTTTTGGAAGGTTTGGTGTGGTGAAATCAAAGTTTAATCGCTTACAGGGACTAAATTTGACAAACTGCGAAAGTATGCCAATTTGAACTGTAACAGACCTTCCGGAACATGACCATAAGTTAAACATACCATAAATATCCTTTACATAGCTTAGAAATAGGCTTTGAGGGGTTCGGTATGCTAAAATAAACTTTTGGGTCATTCAGGGACTAAAAGTGTCAAAAAGTGCACAAGTTTGCATTTTCGCGCATAACTTACGTTCTGAATACATCTGGACATCCAAAAATTTATGGAAGCATGACTACATTATATTTTAGTGTTCTCCATAAGAAAAATCCATTCGTTTCGTCATTTGGATCGTTTTTCGCGCTTATGCGCATTCCGTCGTAATTAACCGAACAACGCAACCGTACGGTTAAACGAACCGACATCCGAGATATTTTTGAACACATTTTAAGTTCCCTATACTTTAACTTCATTTTAGAGCTTTGAAATGGGGTTAACGGGCCTTAAACGTGTCAAAAATGGCCTAAATACAGTTCAGGGACCAAAACTGTAATTCTGCCAAAGTACACCCATACGATGCGTATGGTATATATACCATACGATGCGTATGGGGTCTCCAGACCAGGTGCAATGTTTAAACAGCCTGTTTCCAGCTGCAAACCACTCCCAAACCTCTTGCCACATGTTGATCTCTTATGGTGAGTGGCCAAATGAGCCACCATAAGCTTCCGACACTTGTACGGGTGAGATCAAGGCACGTTTCCCGATAAACGATCCTAACGGTGGTGCATTTACTATAAATACCCACCCCCCTTTGGCTTAAAAACCCACCAAATCTGATCCAAATGCTCTAAGTTGAGGCCTTCGCTTCATACCTGAGCTACTCGATCACGATTCACTAGCGGGGACCTTTCGTAAGTATTCTTTCGTTCTTTTCCTTATTTTTTACTGCTTTTCGAGTCATAAAGTCAAACTTTGTTTGACTTTCAGCGTTGACCAGTAATGGTCAATGCGAAGTTCGTAGGAACTTCGCAACGTGAGTGTAATCACGTTGGTTATAGTCCCTTGGGACTATGCCCACTGATTACCACGTTGTCTAGGGTCGTAGGGTAGGCGATCTAATAAATCGCCTATACCTTCGAACCCGACCCAGTTTGGTCGATCATTAGGATCCGACCAAACACATTAGGTGACCATAGTAGGTAGGGAATAACCTTCCGAGGTTATACCCTATGGTCACATCGTTTAAGTAGTTGTATGATAGGTAGTTTATATGCCTTAGGTAAATTACCAGAATACCCTTTTCATGTATAATTGGTAATTAAGCATATGTAACCTAAAATTTTGTCACATAACTGATTATGTAACATGTTTAGGCATATAACACTTGTCATAGGACTAGTTAGACGGTCCGAACGCGTTTCACGCGAACGACGCGTTAAAGTAGCATAAGCTACCTAAACGGGTCGTAATGGGTCGTAGACACTTAGGTTAAGTTTCATTTAGTAGGTAGGCTTTGTTAAACCAAAAGACACGAGTCTCTACACTCGTTTGGTTTACAAACCCTAATGCTACCCGATCCTCCGATTTAGGTCCGGTTTATTAATGTAACTAACCTATACTAGGTGCCGTTTGATATCCGCGATCTCTAGCATTGTTTAGTTGTTACTCAAGGACTACTGAGCAATCTCAGGTGAGTACATAGACCCCTCTTTTACTGTTTTCCAAACTGTTTTGGGGTGGAACACATGTGCCTACTTGTTACTTTCCTGCTTTCCTGTTTTCACATCATATACTGCTATGTTCGTTAGTACATTATAGTACATGATTTCATTACATTTCATGCTATGTATTGCCATTGTGTGCATTACTTAGTACATCGTTTTACATGACATTTTGACATAGACATTTTGACATAGACATTTTAACATGATTGACATTGATCATGCATTTCCCACAAAACATAACTTTGATTTAAACTAAGTTTTACTTCAATACTTTGTTTTTGTGCATATGGTTTAGTTGAGACATTTCACTTGCCATACATGACATATTTGACATAGACATTTGACATGGATATTTGACATAGACATTTGACATGGATATTTGACATAGACATTTGACATGGTTTATACAAGGACTTTTGACTATTGATTTAAACATAGACATATTACATTGTTGGATTGGTTTGATTAAATGATTAAGTAACGATGCGTGTGTAATATGATACAAGCATGGTGGATACGCCGCTGGTACTTCCTATATATAAGTGTTTGTATGGTATTACATATCGTAGCGTTATTTGAATCATTTCAGTTTGATACATATAACATTTTATACAAATAACTTATTTTTCACAAGACATTGTTTTATAACAACTTATCTTATACAAACTCAGTTACATGGTTATTCATTTAACCATACATTATTCACTTATTTATACATATCATCTGAACTCATTGTTTTTCAAATGATTTACAAAACAAAGCAAATAACAAGGTTCATGACTAAACATTTTCTCAAACATAAGTCATGAAACCTATTTTCACAAAACCTATGTATCTCACAGGCATTTTTATGCTGACGTACCTATTTTCACATGTGTTTTTCAGGAACTGTTGCATAAGATGATCAAGATACACATAGGCAGATTTGGGCTTTAGTGACAATAAAAGATGCAAGACTAGTTAATTATGTTGTATTTCTTGTTTGTTAAGACATTGTAACACTTTTAATCAATAAAACGAAACTTCAATTGCCATGGATTTGAAACGATTAATTCTGTTACAACACTCCCCGACATTTCCGCCACGTTTTGTATGTTCTACGTGGTCGGGGTGTGACAGAAAAGATGGTATCAGAGCCAATGGTTATAGGGAATTAGGTTATTAGTAATGCTTTGACCTAGTCTATAACCTTCTTAGGACCCTAACGCGAGTTTACTTGCGTTTAGTCATAAAACAATACCGTCACCTATCCTTAGGCGGCGACCACAACAAGAACATAAATTTCAAAACCGCTTTGAAAACTAATCATCTGTTCAAGGATGATTTATTACAAGGTTTTGAACCCTCTATTGTAAGGTTTTGAACCCTCTGTTATATGGTTTCGAACCCCTTTGAATTTTCAACTTCTCGTCAAGGTTTTGGGTTTTTAATAATGTGAACACGTGCAAACTGGAAGGGTGAATGCCTGTATTCTGGGTTTTCTGTCTAGGCAAGCACTTCGTATACATCTCATCAGACGCGAGACCAGTTGTGCTTACCTGGGAATTCTTGGGATGAGTGTTCACTTATAGGCGAGCATGTCTTCGCGATACATTATATTGACCCGCTTACTTTGATTAGTCACTATCTCATTTGTTTGCCTTTGGTAACAAACAAATGGTCACAATCTACATGCCTTGTCATCTTCTTTTGACTATCTTTCTCTTGTTTCCTCCTATGCCTTTCGTTATCTTCAAGATGCTTCTTCATCGCAACAACAATGTCCGAACCAGGTGCTGCAATTACCCAGCGAATAGGCGTCGTACTCCAGAGGACCGTTGACTTAGCTATCACCATGACTCGCCTCAGGGGTGAAGCTGTATAAGGGAACTGCTCCTTGGTGCAATCAATGCCATCGTCATTATTCAAATCAAATACCTTGTTTCAAATGTACCCACGGTGGACGATGGAGACATTTGGTTAACATATGCCGCTTTGCAATCCAAAGCAAAGCTGTTACAAATCCTGCTGCTGCTCAACCTTCAAACTCTGCTTCATATGTCGCTTGGCATATCTGGCGCCTCAACCTCATGAACTTTCTACTTTGTGTATCGACGTAAGCACGCCTAGTGCAAGGTGTCGGAACACTCTCGTTACACAAACTCCAAAATCCATGTAGGATCTTTCTATCCTCATAATTAGATCCTTGTGGATGGGTATCATTCATCGGAGTCCTTAATTGAATTCTTTGTATGATTCAATACGTACATCACAATTCAATAAGGATAAAGCCGAATTCCTTTTAAGATTATCCTATCTTCATAGGTAGATTCTTGATATGATTAAAGTGCCAAATGAAATCCACGAATTGGATTCCTGGTGTGCTTTAAGTATCCGCGTCCAAAGATAACAAATCAATAACCAAGTTAAACAACTATGTGATTATGTGCTTATGTGTTCCCTTTTTATGTTTTTGTGTAATCCAAGTTTTGTTATCCAAATCCTCGTAGAATCTTCCATATCTTTGTATAAGGAAATTCATAGTAGGATATCCAAAGGTACTATATTAAATCCTCAATGGGCTTCTACGTAGTAGTTAAGTCCCTCGGATTATATAGTACTACTCCATAATTAGACCCCTGAGTGGTCTAGTTAAACAGATTGATCCAAAAATCTGGTTAGTAAAATCATGTGATGATATAGCTGAAAGGACTCCTTGGTGGTCTAATTAAAAAGATCATGTGTTGATCTGATTAAAAGGACCCTAGGGTAGTCTAGTCACACTCATCACAGATTTGATATTTTTCTTCCCCGACACATCATGAAATGCACTGTGCGGACTGTGCAAGGAATTACGTAATTATGGACGCGTACATAATTATAAAATTTAGTGCACAGAAACCACAGCAAGTTTTGTCATGTATCTAGAGTTAATTCCGTTCATTTTTGTTTCTGAAGATGTAAAATGACTATTCCGTTCATTTTTGTTTCTGAAGATGTAAAATGACTATTCCGTTCATTTTTGTTTCTGAAGATGTAAAATGACTATTCCGTTCATTTTTGTTTCTGAAGATGTAAAATGACTATTCCGATCATTTTTGTTTCTGAAGATGTAAAATGACTATTCCGTTCATTTTTGTTTCTGAAGATGTAAAATGACTATTCCGTTCATTTTTGTTTCTGAAGATGTAAAATGACCATTCCGTTCATTTTTGTTTCTGAAGATGTAAAATGACTATTCTGTTTTGTTTCTGAAGATGTTGTGGAAAATGACTATTCTGTTCATTTTTGTTTCTAAAGAATGCCTGTTGAAAATAACTCTGTTCATTTTTCATTTCTGAAAAATGTTCGTTAAAGAGAAATTACAGGATTACTTCTCGTTCATCTTTGATGGTTATTTAACACAAAGTCACAAATCGACTCCTACGAATTAATTTCGGGACGAAATTTCCTAAAGTAGGGGAGACTGTAACACCAGTGTCATTTCAACCATCAAACAAATGCCAAACCAATGAAATAATGTATTTCATACTTTGGACTTGTATAAATATATGTATCTTTTGCACATATCGACTCATGTTCGATTTCAAGCTCTAAATCGCTTTCTGGAAGGTTATACGCGCACTAATGCGTAAATATAACCAGTTTAATGCAACGAACACTCCAGAATAGTGAAATAGGCTTAACATACCTTAAATAACCTTTACATAACTTAGATATAAGTTTTGGAAGGTTTGGTGTGGTGAAATCAAAGTTTAATCGCTTACAGGGACTAAATTTGACAAACTGCGAAAGTATGCCAATTTGAACTGTAACAGACCTTCCGGAACATGACCATAAGTTAAACATACCATAAATATCCTTTACATAGCTTAGAAATAGGCTTTGAGGGGTTCGGTATGCTAAAATAAACTTTTGGGTCATTCAGGGACTAAAAGTGTCAAAAAGTGCACAAGTTTGCATTTTCGCGCATAACTTACGTTCTGAATACATCCGGACATCCAAAAATTTATGGAAGCATGACTACATTATATTTTAGTGTTCTCCATAAGAAAAATCCATTCGTTTCGTCATTTGGATCGTTTTTCGCGCTTATGCGCATTCCGTCGTAATTAACCGAACAACGCAACCGTACGGTTAAACGAACCGACATCCGAGATATTTTTGAACACATTTTAAGTTCCCTATACTTTAACTTCATTTTAGAGCTTTGAAATGGGGTTAACGGGCCTTAAACGTGTCAAAAATGGCCTAAATACAGTTCAGGGACCAAAACTGTAATTCTGCCAAAGTACACCCATACGATGCGTATGGTATATATACCATACGATGCGTATGGGGTCTCCAGACCAGGTGCAATGTTTAAACAGCCTGTTTCCAGCTGCAAACCACTCCCAAACCTCTTGCCACATGTTGATCTCTTATGGTGAGTGGCCAAATGAGCCACCATAAGCTTCCGACACTTGTACGGGTGAGATCAAGGCACGTTTCCCGATAAACGATCCTAACGGTGGTGCATTTACTATAAATACCCACCCCCCTTTGGCTTAAAAACCCACCAAATCTGATCCAAATGCTCTAAGTTGAGGCCTTCGCTTCATACCTGAGCTACTCGATCACGATTCACTAGCGGGGACCTTTCGTAAGTATTCTTTCGTTCTTTTCCTTATTTTTTACTGCTTTTCGAGTCATAAAGTCAAACTTTGTTTGACTTTCAGCGTTGACCAGTAATGGTCAATGCGAAGTTCGTAGGAACTTCGCAACGTGAGTGTAATCACGTTGGTTATAGTCCCTTGGGACTATGCCCACTGATTACCACGTTGTCTAGGGTCGTAGGGTAGGCGATCTAATAAATCGCCTATACCTTCGAACCCGACCCAGTTTGGTCGATCATTAGGATCCGACCAAACACATTAGGTGACCATAGTAGGTAGGGAATAACCTTCCGAGGTTATACCCTATGGTCACATCGTTTAAGTAGTTGTATGATAGGTAGTTTATATGCCTTAGGTAAATTACCAGAATACCCTTTTCATGTATAATTGGTAATTAAGCATATGTAACCTAAACTTTTGTCACATAACTGATTATGTAACATGTTTAGGCATATAACACTTGTCATAGGACTAGTTAGACGGTCCGAACGCGTTTCACGCGAACGACGCGTTAAAGTAGCATAAGCTACCTAAACGGGTCGTAATGGGTCGTAGACACTTAGGTTAAGTTTCATTTAGTAGGTAGGCTTTGTTAAACCAAAAGACACGAGTCTCTACACTCGTTTGGTTTACAAACCCTAATGCTACCCGATCCTCCGATTTAGGTCCGGTTTATTAATGTAACTAACCTATACTAGGTGCCGTTTGATATCCGCGATCTCTAGCATTGTTTAGTTGTTACTCAAGGACTACTGAGCAATCTCAGGTGAGTACATAGACCCCTCTTTTACTGTTTTCCAAACTGTTTTGGGGTGGAACACATGTGCCTACTTGTTACTTTCCTGCTTTCCTGTTTTCACATCATATACTGCTATGTTCGTTAGTACATTATAGTACATGATTTCATTACATTTCATGCTATGTATTGCCATTGTGTGCATTACTTAGTACATCGTTTTACATGACATTTTGACATAGACATTTTGACATAGACATTTTAACATGATTGACATTGATCATGCATTTCCCACAAAACATAACTTTGATTTAAACTAAGTTTTACTTCAATACTTTGTTTTTGTGCATATGGTTTAGTTGAGACATTTCACTTGCCATACATGACATATTTGACATAGACATTTGACATGGATATTTGACATAGACATTTGACATGGATATTTGACATAGACATTTGACATGGTTTATACAAGGACTTTTGACTATTGATTTAAACATAGACATATTACATTGTTGGATTGGTTTGATTAAATGATTAAGTAACGATGCGTGTGTAATATGATACAAGCATGGTGGATACGCCGCTGGTACTTCCTATATATAAGTGTTTGTATGGTATTACATATCGTAGCGTTATTTGAATCATTTCAGTTTGATACATATAACATTTTATACAAATAACTTATTTTTCACAAGACATTGTTTTATAACAACTTATCTTATACAAACTCAGTTACATGGTTATTCATTTAACCATACATTATTCACTTATTTATACATATCATCTGAACTCATTGTTTTTCAAATGATTTACAAAACAAAGCAAATAACAAGGTTCATGACTAAACATTTTCTCAAACATAAGTCATGAAACCTATTTTCACAAAACCTATGTATCTCACAGGCATTTTTATGCTGACGTACCTATTTTCACATGTGTTTTTCAGGAACTGTTGCATAAGATGATCAAGATACACATAGGCAGATTTGGGCTTTAGTGACAATAAAAGATGCAAGACTAGTTAATTATGTTGTATTTCTTGTTTGTTAAGACATTGTAACACTTTTAATCAATAAAACGAAACTTCAATTGCCATGGATTTGAAACGATTAATTCTGTTACAACACTCCCCGACATTTCCGCCACGTTTTGTATGTTCTACGTGGTCGGGGTGTGACAACATTTGTGATATTCAGCTAGAGTACAAAGAAAAGAAAGGGGCTGGTTTGGGATACACTAAAACTCATCCTCCATACAATCATAACTATACATATCTGCCTTTCATGGAAGAGGAGTTAATGAATGAGGGCAAGATGACTTATGGCCCAAAAACTGATAAGTCGTCAATCAACAACAAATTTGTTGGTAATAAACAATCAGCTCCGTCAATAAATTTCGTTTCTAAAGGAAATGTTGATCCTAACAGATCGTTTACATGTGCAGAGGAAAAAGTAGACTTGAGATGTGAAGATACTATTGGGGGAGAACAAGTCTTAAATTATGATTTACCTAAAAATTGTTTTGATGAAACTGTTTCTGATTTTGTTTTGGGACAAAATATTTTTCGTATGTTTGCTTCTTTAGCGTCTAATGGGCCTGATGTTTTGGGAAAGACTGATGATGTTTGTGTTAAATCTGTGAACAATCAGTCTAGTGATGAATTTTCTTCAGTTAATGATTGTGAATGTGATGCTTCTAACCCCTTGGTTGATGATAGTGTTACAGGTGAGGTCCTTCAGGATACATTCAGTGAAACCACTAAAACTACTTCTCAAGAAAATCAAGAATATCCTGATTCTTCTTCTGAGTCGGTCTTAGTGGGTGTCCCTAATGTTGAATCTAGTGGGACCCCATTGGAAACCCATACATATGTTGAAGAAACATGTGTTAATGAAATTTCAACTTCTTCTAAAATTAAAACTGAGTCAGAATCCATTGACAAAGAAACAAATGTTGAAATAAACAAGCAGTCATCAACAAATGTTTTTGAAAATAAAACCGAAACTGAACCACCGACTTCTCAAAAAGATGATGATCATAGTAAGAAGGATGAGTCTCATTCTCCGTCTACATCTCATGCTTGTGCAAACTCTAATCAACAGGGACCAAATCGCTCAAAACGAAAGCAAGCTAAACAGGCTAGACAAGTGAAGAAAATCAGAAACGATACTTTGAAAAATCAAAATACTCACACTTTGAAATGACAAAAGTGTTTCAACTGTGGTATTGCTGGACACATCGCACGAAATTGTGTTCAACTCCCAAGAATGCAATCTAAGCATAAGAGTTTTCAAAATCAGAAGGCTACGCCAAATCGATCTTGTTATTCAGAGCCAGTGAAAGCTATAAAGACTGAGGCAATGAAGAATAACAATCCTAAGGCCAAGCCCTCTGATTATGACTGGAATGCAGCCAAACAAAGAAATCAAAATTGTCAAAATAATTTTCAAAGAAATCAATATAAAGCTTTTGGAAATTACAATTACAAGTGGTCAAATCAATATTGGAAACCCAAAGGTAAGGCTGCTCTGTCAAACACATGTTCACACAAATCTGTCAATAAAGACAATCTAGTTTGGCAGAAGGTAACATACATTGATGCACAAGGAAAACCCAGATCCACTATGGGCTGGGTTCCTAAATCTAACTGATCCCGCAAATCATGCAGGAACAGCTGTGGAGGACTACTGTGCGACTTTGGTACATGGATAGTGGCTGTTCCAGGCACATGACAGGAGACTTGTCCCAACTTGAAAATGTCAGAGAATTTAATGGTGGATATGTCTCTTTTGCGGGAGGAGGATCAGGCAAAATCACATTAAAGGGAACAGTGAGAAATGGCGTCTTAAGCTTCGAAAATGTGAATTAAGTCCCAGAATTGAAACACAATTTGCGAAGTATCTCACAAATTTGTGACAGAGGAAATTCGGTTCATTTCACCAAGAAGGGATGTCATGTACTTAAACCAGGAATCGTGATCCCAAAAGATTGGTTTTTAATGACTGCTGAAAGACGGGGAAATGCATATATTATCGACATGAACAAGAAACCATGTGAAGAAATTACTTGTCTCTTCTCGAAGATTTCAGAACATGACAGTTTGTTGTGGCATCATCGTCTTGGACATGTGAATATGAAAAATCTGAACCGTCTGGCTAAAGGCGAATTGGTCCGTGATCTAAAAGTCAAAGACTTCATGCTGGTAGAGAAGTGTGTTGCTTGCGCCAAAGGAAAAGCCCATCGAAAGCCTCATAAGTCCAAGCCTACTCCATCAACAAAAGTTGTACTTGAGCTGCTACACATGGATCTTTTTGGTCTAGTGAACGTTCTCAGTATTGGCAAGAAGGCGTATTGTCTTGTGATCGTCGATGACTACTCTCGTTACACATGGGTTTACTTTCTTGGTTACAAAAACGAGGCTGCAAGTTTGATCAAATAATTTGTCACTTTAGTGGAGAATCAGGCCAGTACCAGAGTGAAAGCAATTCGATCAGACAATGGAACGGAATTCAAAAATATCACCTTAGATACATTCTGTGCAGAAAAGGGAATTGAACGACAGTACAGTGCACTACGAACTCCACAAGAAAATGGAGTAGCTGAGAGACGAAATCGTACTCTTATTGGGGCTGCACGAACCATGTTGGCTGACTCGAAGCTTCCTAGTTTCTTCTGGGCTGAAGCAGTTAACACGGCTTGTTACATCCAGAATCATGCTTTAGTAAACAAACGTCACATGAAAACTCCTTACGAGATTCTGGAAGGACATAAACCCTCTGTTTCACACTTTCGTATCTTTGGTTGTCCGTGTGTTTTATTGCTCATGGATACTAATGGAAAGTTTGAAGTCAAAGGGGACGAATGTTTCTTTATTGGGTATGCTAAAGGATCTTCCTATAGAGTATACAATAAAGTAACCAAGAAAGTCGTGGAGTCGTGTAATGTTGAATGGCTCGAAGAAAACTCTACGGACGCTAGAGTTGGTCCAGATTGGCTGTCTGATTATGCTGACTTGTTCAAATCATTTAACATTCTGTCTAGTGTTTCTCCTGATGCAGGTGTGTCGAATATGAAACAACCAGTTTCATTTGGCGATACAGAAGAAATGGAACATGACGAATGGATCTCAAGAACTCACACTATTGATCCGCCTGGAATGCGATTTACTAAGAACCCAACGTCTCAAGAAACCCCTGAAGGTGCTCAATCTAGTGGCGTTTCCTCAAATGCATCTGGATCAGAACTATTTGCTGATCCCATTCCTGAAGATTGTACTGTCACTACTCCTGTGGTTCACAGTCCGCCAGCACCTAATGAGGGGAGTCAAGCAACATCAACACACTTTAAAACGAGACCGTACCTGAATTTTCCATTCCAACAAGCGTTCAAAGAAATCATCCTATTGAGAACGTAATTGGTCCTGTTAATGTAGGAGTTCGGACCAGTAGCCAATCAGGAGCCATTAATTTATGCTTATACTCCAGCTACATTTCTCAAATTGAACCTAAAACCATTGATGTAGCTTTGCAGGAACCAGGCTGGGTTGATGCTATGCATGAAGAGCTGAATCAGTTCGAGAAGCTAGGAGTATGGAAGCTTGTGGAGTTGCCAAAAGGAAAACGCAAACTTAAAACTCGCTGGGTTTTCAGAAACAAGCAAGATTCTGCAGGAGTTATTGTTCGAAATAAAACACGATTAGTGGTCCAAGGATTCAAACAGATAGAGGGACTGGATTATGATGAAGTGTATGCTCCTGTTGCCCGACTTGAAGCAATCCGAATTTTCTTAGCATACGCATCCTACATGGGGTTCACTATTTACCAGATGGACGCCAAGACTGCGTTTTTGTATGGAAATGTGAAGGAGGAAATTTTTGTTGAGCAACCACCGGGTTTTATTCATCCAGACCATCCAGAATATGCCTATAAACTTGATAAGGCATTATATGGGTTGCACCAAGCACCTGGGGCTTGGTATGCAACTCTGACTGAACATCTTCTGGCTCATGGGTACACACGAGGCACTATAGACCAGACTGTGTTTATTAAGAGAGTGGGCAAGGATCTGATACTGGTTCAAATCTACATCGATGATATTATCTTCGGATCAACAAGTGAAGCTCTTTGCATGGAATTTGAGGGTGTTATGATAAGAAGTTCGAGATGAGTGCGCTCGGAGAAATGACACTGTTTTTAGGTTTACAAGTCAAACAAGATTCTCGAGGCATTCTAATTCATCAAGGGAAATATGTGGATGATGTCCTGACAAAGTTTAAGTTCACAGACGCTAAACCGGCCGAAACTCCAATGGCAGAAAGACCTCTACTGACTGAAGATGCAGAAGGATCCCCTATTGATCAACGCCTTTATAGGTCCATGATCGGATCGTTGATGTATCTGACAGCGAGCCGTCCAGACATCATGTTTGTTGTCTGCAACTGCGCGCGATATCAGGCTAATCCTAAAACCTCTCATCTTACTGCTGTTAAACGAATCTTTCGGTATCTTAAAGGCCGACCTCGGTTTGGTCTGTGGTATCCGAGAGATTCCAACTTTGATCTGTTTGCATTTTCTGATAGTAATTTTGGAGGTACTAACAAGGACAGGAAATCCACCTCAGCTGGTTGTCAATTTTTAGGTGACAGACTCATTTTTTGGCAATGCAAGAAGGAACAAACAGTGGCAATTTCAACAGCTGAAGCAGAATATGTCGCAACGTCGGCATCTTGCTCCCAAGTGATGTGGATGCAGCATCAATTGCAGGACTACGGTTTGACTTATCTTAATACTACCATATACTGTGATAATGATGCTGCTATACAAATTGTGAAAAATCTTGTTTTCCACTAAAAAACCAAGCACATTGATATTAAAGTTCATTTTATAAGAGACTGCTTTGACAGAGGTCTTATCAAACTGGAGCAAATCGACACAGATGCAAATGCTGCCGATTTGTTCACACAACCTGTCAGTAATTCGAAATTTCAAGTGCTTGTGGATTTTCTGAAAATGATCCGTTTCACTGACTGAGCATGTTTTGGTTTTTCGTAGGTAAATTTGTTCATAAAGTTTTCTATTCTTAGGTAGTTTTTATTTATGCTCAAATTTAGGGGGAGAAATCTTTGAAAAATACAAAAACATTAAAAAAATTTTTTTTGAAAAATTCAAAAATCTTTGAA
Organism: Helianthus tuberosus; assembly: GCA_030545235.1. Taxonomy (NCBI): domain Eukaryota; kingdom Viridiplantae; phylum Streptophyta; class Magnoliopsida; order Asterales; family Asteraceae; genus Helianthus; species Helianthus tuberosus. The sequence continues at coordinate 77,089 of JARYGA010004994.1, forward strand.
AAATACAAAAAGAAGCATTGCGTGACATGGAAAATGAAATGAATTTTCACATTATGGTTAAGGGCTGACTCATGTAAGACCAGTATCGAAATAGTTTGACTCTAGTATGATGTGTTGGTAGGCTCTATCCTTAAGACTGGAAACACTGGCTGTTTCTGTTCAGAACTAAAATAGTACATGACCTTAGGAAAGAAAGTCACTTGGAATTAGCTCATTTCTATTTGAATGTCTGTATGTTGTCCCGATAGACACAATTTTGGTTTGGTTCTGAAATCTTCTATGAAAAAGTCGTGTATCTCCTCTGCTTTGCGTGAACAAAGACCTGGAGGTGCTAGGCAGCGTTTAGCTTCTGTTTTGCATGAGCAAAGACCTAGTTGAGCGTCTGTCGTCTTATAGATCAATTAAACACCCGAAAGAGGCCCTCAAGTGCCCAAAAGAAACCCAAGAAACCTATATCAAATTGAGAAAAACTTGTTTGATCTGTATATTATATCCTCTTTGCTTATGATCTATTCTGTTCTCTTCTCAATCTATTCCCAGTTAAGATTTCAGAGGTCTGGATCGGACTTGTGAAATATGTGGTAGGGAAACTGCTTGCATGATAGAGTGTGCCGTCTATAATTCCGGGATTTGATTAGTATTTGTTTGGGTGTTCATTGTTAAGACATCAAAACATGATAAAATCAGTTACAGGGAGTTATATGGAAAAGGTCTAGGAAGATGAGTTTAGGTGGACAAATATACTGGCAATCGTCTAGTTCATTCGGTAGTAGATCAGTGTTGATAAGTGAAGTCAAGCCCGAAACCTTGTGATTTGATCCCTGAGCAATTACGAAATTTCCTATTTTATTTTTGTAAATAATTGTTTATATTATTTATTTTTGTGTTTTAGGTTTTTGTTTTTGTAAAACGTGCTCAGAAAGTTAATTGGGTTGTTAAAAATTATACCTGTTTTTTAAAGGATTCTTGAAATAAATTAAAAATTAATTAAAGAAAATCCTTAAACTAATTGTGAATTTGAGACGGTCTCGGCCCAATCTTTGGTCTCGGCCTAAATTCAAAGGCCCAGTCCACATAAGGGTTGTGGTATAAAAGGCAGGTCTCGAGTCGAGACCTCACTTTTCACTCGAGAGCAGCTACAATTTCTCTCAAATTATTTTTAGAATTCCAGCAAACTTTCTCTGTTCCGGCGAAATTTCTTGTTTCCAACGTATTTTCCGGTCTCGATTCATCAAGATTTGAAGGTATTATGATGATATAGTTGAAGTTTTGCAAATTGTTTGAAGATTTGATGAAGATCTTATGAAGATTTTAGGATGAACATAAACCCTAATTTTGAACATATTTTGGTCTTCAAAGAAATTCAAGGATGTTTTTGGCTTTTGATCCAATTTGAGGATGATTGAGATCTGTTTGTGTAGTCTCGACTCAGATTGTTTCAATGGACTTAAGGACTCGAGACCTCTGGTTGCGAGTCGCAACCTCGTTAGTCTCGACTGAGGTCTCGACTCGAAACCACACGGTCTCGAGTCGAAACCACATGGTCTCGACTCGAAACCATGCGGTCTCGACTCGAAACCTCATGGTCTCGACTCAAAATTTGATTTTGACTTTATTAAGTTGACCGGCAATCTGAGTTGTTGACTGTTTGACCTACGTTGACTTGTTGACTTGTATAATTTTTCATTTTTATGAAATTTAACTTAGTTAACAAGGATATTTAAAACATAATTTTATATTTAATGTGTGTATCTTTTGTCCAGGTCATGGATTTGAAGTTCATTCCGACACATAATCAGGAAGGCTACTTAGCACCACCTCCATAGAAGCACAAGAAGATGTACACTTCATTGATCAAGGGTCTAAATAATTTCCGAATTGTTCACGCACTACGAGAAAATCCCATTGTCTACAAAAGCCTTATTCAAGATTTTTGGAAGACGGCAAGGTTCGAAGCACTTGAAGCTGAAGGGAAAGGAGCAATAGTTGCTGAGATTCAAAAGAAGGCTGTCTCTGTGACAGATCAGATGATACGAGAGGTGTTACAGTTCAATGATCAAGAAACAGATTCTATTGAGCTTCCAGCTGGAACCGTGGAAGCAATTTTGCCACGATTGAGTTATGAAGGAAAGTACCCGCCCTTAGTGAAGAAATTCGTGCATCCTTATTGGCGTCTGTTAGTGCACATGTTCATTCTTTGCATAACAGAAAACAGAGGAGGCACTGATCAATTGAACATCACACAGTCTGCTGCTCTCATTTGTCTGATAACAAATGAGCCTTTTAATTATTCGAAGTATATATTTGAGGCCATGAAGAGGAATGTGATAGGAGTTAGAAAGGACAAATTTCTTATGTACTCAAGATTCTTGCAAATGATTCTTAATGCTCGTTATTCAGAGTTGGTGAGATCTGGAAACACTTTGGAGTTGAAACCCATGGGTCCTGCATGCTTCAGTGCTCTCACTCCTAAAAAGGGTACTGAAAAGAAATATGAAGGTTTAATTCCTCTAGAGAAGTTTGGTCAGTTTGCTGAGACTGAAGATGTGGCTGCTGAACCAGTGCTAGTGCAACCTATTCCTGTAAATGCTGCACAAATCAATGCACCTGTAAATGCTATGATTGCTGAAGAGCATGATGTTCAAGGTGCTGCTGAAGATGAGCCTGAGACAGAGATTTTAACGATTAACTCTGACAATGAGGGCATAGAGATAATGTGTGATTCGGGAGATGATGAAGAGCTTCCTCCTGAAAATGAAGCTGACGTTGCTGTTTCTACTATTCAACCTGTGATTTCTGCTGAGAATTTGGCTTTGTTGTTAAAGTCTGTGACTGATAAGATGGGAAATCCTCCTTCCAATCTATCAGTATCAAATGAAGAGCCACCAAGTGAGAACCCAAAGGATCCTGATTCATTGCCTTTGAAGCGGGAAAGGAGGGATCCTCGACTCGGAATGTATGTTGAACATAACAAAGATAAACCCATAAACGATGCTGATGATCATGATGGCTTATATGACTTCGATTTTGAGAAGAATGTCACTGATACCACCAACACTACTGAAGATATCTTTGAGTTTAGCGTTGATACTCAAAGAATTGATTTGGAAACCACCACTTCAGATATACCAATTACAAATGTTGTTTCTGATCCTGTCATCGGGCCAATGCCACCTGTTACATCTGAAACTGCAGGTCCATCTGGAATTATTCATGACGAGCCTGGCAATTCAAGTGGTAAGAGGATTGAAGAGCCATTGAGGATGTTATTTGATGATGATTCAAGTGATGATGATGAGTTCATCAGTATGAGGGAAATGAAGAAACGACTAGTTGTGGTTGAGCAAGATTCGATTCATAAAGACGCTAAGATCATTCAACTTGAAGATACTATAGTGCAAAAGAATCAACAAATTGATCAGCTTCAAGGAGATGTCAGTTTGTTATTCAACATGGTTTATAATCTGCGTAGTAAGTTGGAAAAGAAGTTTGGTAGAGAGTTTTCTGATCTGACTGATGTGGAAAGTAGAAGAAAGGCTGATGAAGATAGAGCAAGAGCTTTCGATAAGGATGATGCTGAGAGGAATGCTGCTATGGAACAATACTTCAAGAGAGTTACTGATCCAGTTGCAGACAAAGAAAAAGCTGAAAGAATCAAGAAGAAAAGAGAGTTTGTGATCCTAAAAAACAAGAATCTTAATCCAAAAGATGAAGATGCTAATGCTACTCATCATCTGATGGATGTGGGTGAAACTCTCTATGATAAAGTTGGGAATCGTTCTGGTGTAGTCAGCTGGGGTTTTGATCATGACCGACGAAGGTGGTGGATTAAAAGAAAGGTTGGACCTGTTGAATGGTATAAAAATCCCGCTCAGTTTCAAACATTCACAAAGGTTGATTTGATAAATTTGTCAAAGTCACCTTATGTGGATGATAAGCCTGGAGGTCGTGGATATTTGTTTTTTGAGAGACTGCAGAGGGAAGTTGCTGGTAATTTTCCTTCGATGCACACTGCAGAATCTATTGTTAAGCCAGCTAAGGGTATTAGAGATCCATACATTAACAAGCGAATGAAGATTATGCACTGGCCACCAACTGATAGGGAAAAGATGATTCCTTTGGTTAAGAAAATTCCAAAAGGTGCTCTGAAGACCTTGCATTTTTGGGCTTATGATGAGCGTCTAGGGCAAGCAGTGATGGTGTGTGATGGTGATGTAAGCTTTCGTATGGTTGATCAAGTCGATCTGCTGAATCTTGCCTATGAAGATTTGGAAGTGTTAGCTCGTAATCAAATTAGAGCTACTGAAAAATATGAAGAAATACCAAAAGGATGGACAGCTGCAGTGGCTTCAGCTGTTCATATTCACATAAAAGGATTTGGTGGTTTCAAGGATCATTTGGGTGGTGACAGTGGACATTGAAGCCTCAAGAACCTCTATGCATAAACCTAGGGGGAGATTGTTGGAACCTGAAGGTTTATACGTAGAGGGTTACAAAGTTTAGGGGTTAATTAGTATGTTTTGTTCATTAGACTTTTGGGTCGATATGTATTAATTAGGTCATGTAAATGGTTTCGAGTGGGCCTAAGGGTTTCGACCCATATGTTTAGTATTTAAGCAAACCTCAACCTATTGGTTGAGGTTGATCAGTCGCTGGAAAGGATAGGCAGCCGAAACCTCATTGGAAGTCTTGTATCAGTCACAAGTTAATCAGTGAATGCAAGTTTCTGGTTTGTTTTAATTATATTGTTTTAGTTTCGATTACATATTCTTGAATCCACTTGTGTTTGATTTCCGCACTTACACAAGTTTTTGTTTAATATCGTTGAAAGATCCTCAAGGGTTTTACAGTAAATTGACAAACAAATGTTATACAAAGAAAATAAACAAGTAAAACGCATGCTTACCTGTCTTGTTCTCCACATACACCGGGACATGTTTGTCGGTCGCCCCCTATCGCGTGCTCATATCCACTGCAACGAGAGCTTGTTCACCCAGACTCTTATTCGGTAGCGCGTTGAGTTGTTTATACCAGTCCTTAGTCTTGGGGACATGTAGCTCCTCCTTGGTGATATTTTACACCCCCTCATTGTCATGACGACCATATTCACGGTGTCCTTGATGAAGAAAAACTTGCCTTTCCAACAATGAAGCTCTTCTAGGGCACCAGCAGTATCTTCTTTGTGTCGGGACGCTGCACAAAAGAATAAAACCCCATATTGTAATGGAGTTGATAGAAAGCCCGGAACCTATCCATCGTAGGCTCTACGTCCTAAGATCGACAACAAAACTCAAAGTGCCTTAGGTGCACCATGCCCATCGGGTTTAATTAAGATATATGGAACTTATAGTATGAAAGAATCTCCCCAAAAAAGTTAGTAATCGGCAACCTGAAGTTACCGTCAATGAAGAAATCTGCGAAAAAAAGTAATGTATCCAGCTGTGCATCGACGGCAGTCTCGCTAGCAACAGGGTACAAAGCCCCCCATATATTGGGATACCCAAGACCATTCATGATCTGCTAAAAAGCCGGTTCGTTCCATTTCAATGGTGGTAGACCACTAGCGCGGGGGGGGGGGGGGTAGTTGCACGGACCTCCCATCCGCCGGAGTATTGCAACTCCGCAAGCTAGCTTAGCCACATAGCTGCCTGGCGGTGATTACCCACGGTGAAGAGCCCCAACACCCCATAAGGGCATTGCCGGGAATCGAATCGGTGACCTCAAGTAGGGGCCTGGGTGAGGCTGGCCAACTGGGCTACCCCAGAAGGTTTGGTGGTAGACCACTAGCTTGAGCTTCACTTCTGGGTTCGACGACGTCGACATGATGAAATAAATTCTCTCACTTTTTCTGGACAAAGATGAAGATCTTCAAAGAACACTTGGGAAATCTGAAGGAAACCTTGAGGAAAATGAAGAACACTTGAAGAAAACTTGAAAATCGGAGAGAAAGTACAAGAGAAATTTCGGAGAAGTGGTTTCCTCAAACCCTAAAGCTTCTATTTATACCCATCGCATTTAACGCGATGGGTAACCATGCCTACAACTTGTGGCGCATGCCCAATCAAAAGACGACACGTCAGGCGACAAAATCACAGACGACAATTACCACACGTACATGGCCATCACTCGCCTGACGCAAAGACGAAAAGGCACCGCTGACTCTGTGGCGACATGCCTCGCACAGAGTCAGATGTCACATCAGACTCCTTTTCTCACCAAACCTTATCTTGAAAGATTCCGTTTTCAAAATTCAAATCAGCAACACTAGCGCAATCAAGTTTCTTTCCCTCCAAGGAAGTAAAAAACCATGCGTCTTGCGCCAGCTACCAAAAGCATTTAAGGAAGCAAAAGGGTAACGTGCATGACATGTAATACCCAAGGGATAAGTTGGGCTCGTGCCAACAAAGACCCGAATGGAAGCAGCACTCATCTTGTCTAGAGCTCCACCATCTTGCCATCTGCGCATGGGAGCAGCACTGAACTGGGGGACTTGAAGGGGTATGGTCTTGAATCCTGTGCAAACCTTACAAACCGTGAGCGCAGAAGACCATACCCAACCTTAAAAAATACAACACCCAGTTACTTCCAGAGTTACTGTGTGCATCTCATCCGCGCGCACATAGCAATGACAGCTAGGGCAAGTACAGTTAGTCCAAATGCGGGAGGCCTGCAGTCAATGAGCGTGCGCCAGGCTCTCTGCCTATACAATTCCCACGATGATCAATTGTTCAGGATACAAGAAGTACAAAAGGACAGTAACGGTAGCCAATCAGCATGCACCATTCTACACCATGATCTTCACTCACAGCTGAGGACATACTCGACAACAAGTACACACGGTAGGCCATATGGCACCAACCGCCGTGCGCCAATGCCCCTTTACCTCTGCAGACACTACTTGTCATGTCAGAGGGGACAAACCAGATATTCCTTGTTGGTGATATCCAGCTCAAGGCCCATTAGCCATCCCCTTCTACACACTCTTCGGCTATAAATACCAACCTTTAACCACAAGTTTAAGGATCGGCTCCTTCACTCCTTCACTCTCTCACAATTAATACACACTCGTTTAGCTCTTAAAGCGATGCTTATTCTCACGTCGGAAGGTAGTTATGAGGAGAATCCCCATCATCTCCTCCTTGTAACGAGCTTGCGGTGTTTATCGTTTTGCAGATCGCTCTCAAGACCTCATCAGCCATCGATTAGAAGAGATTATAGATTAGCCCCTTGCAGAGACTACTCCCTTGGTTCTAGGGTAGAACGAGTGTTTCTTCAACATGTTCAAATAATTTTGCATGTTTCAAAATTATCTATATCCCCTTGCACGAATGTCTAATGAGTTATAACGTTTTAATTTATTTACTTTTTCCAAAAAGAAGATGCGAAACTTTGCTTGTATATTCAAAGCAAGCACTTCTGGATAAAATTTTCTGGTTCACGTTGTTGTTTTGATTCACTTTTTTTACTTATTGTGTGTTCTTGTTATATATATTTCACTTATGACGAGTTAAAAAGTCAACCGGTTTTTTCTATTTCATTGTTTTTGAGTTTGTTATAACTTATAACATTCAATATTATAACACATGCAATATACAATAATTTAACCTCTTGAATTTGAGTTTGTTATAACATTCAATATTCGTCACAAACTGTGATTTACTTTGTTGGTTAGCAGGGTATTGACGGATCCGTGAGTTTCCAATAGTAGATTCTCATGGTAACAATTTATACACACAATAATTTAGTTACAACTGTAAATAAAACACTCGATTTTAGAAGAGCATATACACACATGACACATTAGAATTACATTTGGTGAATTTATTGATGTTTACAATATAGAAGAATTGTTCACATGAAGGTTGATTGAATATGAGAGAGTGTTGTAACTAAGCTTTCTTGTTTTTATTGACGGGTTGAATCGGATTAGAATCACGAGTGACTTTCAAGCTCTTCCTCAACAACCACAATTCCTTGACATAATAATGAAGTCTATCGATCATCAATCCGAGGAATAAACAGAAACCTGCGTGCATCGTTTAAATCTTGTTTGTTAACCAAAACATGGATATAATAAACTTAACATACATTAAGAAATAAAAAGAATGTACCCATGAGTGACGCCTCTAAAACGTGATTGGCCAAAAGAACTTGATCGGTTGGATTAGTGGTTCCACCCTCGATCACGCGCTTTTGGGTTTTAAGGATATCATACACGTTGAACACGAAGACAATGAATAATGTCGCGACAATGGTCCTTGAGGTCACGAGCCCTCTACCTTGCTTCAACCGATCCAAACCCATGATGATTAGGTTCCTCAATGGTGAGTGAAACAACATGGTTATGATCACGCCCATTTCCATGGCTAGAACCATAAACAAAAGAGGTGTCATCTTTTTTCTTATTTTTTCTGAGTGATTTTAGGTGAATGAAATTATGATGAATGATGAAAAGAGAGAACTTCTTTTCACTTTTTGGAGTTGCCATTTTTATTCTAAACTTGCATATGGATGAAAGAATCATATTCCTATCATCAATATATGGTTTGGTATTACTTTTCTTTTGGAAATGACAAGTTTAAAGATAACTAAATAGAAGGAAAAAAAAAGATGAGTAATTAAGATTGTTTACGAGTAAGGTAGCTTTACGAGTGAGTCGAGTCGAGTCGCCAGCTTTAGCTAGAGCTCAGATAAATCATCCGAGCGACTCGTATATATTTAAAATGTTGAAACCTCGTATCCCTTGCACAGATTGATAATATGACAACATATCATATTTTACATATATGGACAGAAATAACAACAAAAAAGTCGGTGTTTCCTTTTCTTTCGTTTTTGTTTTCGTTTTTTTTTTTTTTTTTGCCTAGTTGGACTTCTTAAATGGCCTACTTAGCTTGAACAAGCAACAAGAGAGCTCACCTTTGCTCGAAATTTGAACCAGCCAATTGGTTTAATGAGCAAGCGAACTTTCCTTTGAACAAGATTTGAGTCGTGAGCTATTTGAACAACCCTATTAATAAGTGTAATCCCGAATCATTTTGGAAGGGTGTGGTTAATGCAAGGAAGGATATATTAAAAAGAAAAGAGACCAACCTGGACAAGGTCAATGGACTATCACCCTAACAATAAGGCTCGTGACGTAGGTTGGCGACCTCCAATGCATTTAGAAGGGGTTAGTTAATTAGTCACTTGTATATTTGTAATGTTGAATTAGGTTTGATCAAAGAAGGCAGAAGTGAAGTATTAGTCCAACTCTTGTTTAGCATCAAGTTAATCAAGATGGTCATCGACTTGGAGGAAAGGTGAAGATGGGACCATGTGACAAAACAATGTTTTGCATTACATACGTTTGATCATCGCGTTTGAACTAGTCATATAGTTAACGAATTTACAGTACGTTCCTATCGACCACTCGCGTGACTCATTGTAGATGTTCCATAAATCAAGTGGAGTTCCACCTGAAAGTCCCACCAAGTCAAGCACATACATGGAGCCATCATCATCCAGAAGATGGTTGACCATTGACTAGTTATTATCCAAACCATGTTTGTATAACACCTCCTCAGGCTAGTTCTTTGTATCCAAAATCCGAAGACGGAAGCCAAACATGTTTCTATACTTGAATCGGTCAGAACTGGGAATGGGGTCCAGGTTGTCCGATTAGAAGTGAGCGAGCCATGCCACAACGGACTGGACGGTTTCACACAAACTGGGTACAGCATCTATTTTTCAAAGTTTTTTAACCAGGTCCATGTTCGTGTAATGGTTTGTAGCTTATTTATAAAATAAAATGGATTTTCCGACGACACTATTATTGTTTATTACATAAAACTTGTATATATGCTTCGATAGTGTTTGAAGTCTTTATATTCATGTATATACGAATAACTTTCTACATCTATTTGGTTTTTACACCATCCGAATTCTAAAAAGGGTGGTCTAACCAGCAAACTGGTAAAGCGGCCGGTTTACAGCCCAGTTTTCAGAACATTGCCCCTGTTGAACCACTCAAACAACCAAGTCCCACAGCACAAAACCCATTATCACATTGCAAGGGCACCGCCCATCCATTATCAATGCAATAAAAAATTAACAAATTTATCGACATTCATAAAAAAAACAATCACCAAAAACGATGTTCATAAAAGTATCAATTATGAGTCCGACAAGAAGCACAGACCAAACCCATGGAGCAGCAACATACCCATGGTTGGTTCGGGTGGTGTAAAGTCCAAACAACTCGTTTGAGAAACAAAATGCAATAAATAAAAACATGGCGAGCCGTAACAGATCAGCAAAAACTTTTAGAGTAAACATCAATTATTCTGGTAAAGTGAAGACTTTATGAATACCAGAATTTGACATAAATAAAGCAAAACAAGGTTCTGAAAATGTTTAGATGTCAAGAAGCAACCTCCTTGGATCCTCGACCACATCCTTAATTCGGCGGAGGAAAAACACAGCCTCTCTTCCATCAATTAGCCGGTGGTCATAGGTTAGAGCGACGTACATCATGGGTCTCGGTACTATGTTGCCTCCAACCACCATTGGCTTATTCACAATTGAATGCATACCCAGAATTGCCGACTGTTATAGATATATGTATGTTATTGAGTAAAATAACAAAATTACAATACTCATCCATGAAAAAGAGAAGGAAAACAGTAGAGATGGCCAAAATAGATGAATCAGGTAACAGATGGAAACGGGCCGGGCTAGGTTGGGTTGACCTGAAACACTTTTTCTTCTTTCTATTTTTATCTTTCGGGTTTTTCTTTTTCATATATACGAACATATCTATTCAGTTCCATTTTAGTCATGATACTACTTTTTGAAATCGGAGTGTCATGATAAGATGGCTTTGTTTTGGTTCATTAAAAGGGATAATGCCGTTACAGAAATGATACATTTGTGTATAACAATGTTCTATTATATAAGATATATTCTAATATGAAATGTATATTTACACAATAGCTATTACTAGGGTAGGGATAGTGTACATTAATTCAGATGTGTGAGAAGTGTGAGAAATGTATTATAACACTATATATATAACACTATATAACACCATATAACACTATGTAACACCATATAACACCATATAACACTATGTAACACTATATGACACTATATAACAATATATAACACTGTAAATCTATCATAGACATGCTATCAGACAAACTATAGTGTCATATTTGTTATATAGTGTTATATAGTGTTACATAGTGTTATATGGTGTTATATGGTGTTACATATTGTTATACGGTGTTTATATGGTGTTATATAGTGTTATATATAGTGTTATAATACACTTCTCACACTTTTCACACTTCTGGATTAATGTACAGGATCCTTATACGTTATTACTATATAAACAATATTGATAAAAACAACCAAAAAATATATGTTATGCTATATATTAATTTTATAATTATATACACATAAATATAATTATAAATTCATTTATATAAAACAATTAATAAATAACAAATGAGCCAAGCTCGAGTTTCGAAAACTACTCACGAGCCTAGCTTGAGCCTAGGTGATCATATATATTTATAAATTCATCATTTTATATATAAACTTTTTTTTATAAAAATACTAAGATATACATCTACGCTTACAAAATGTCCCACACAGGACAGAAAGCCATCTTTTAATGACACAAATGTCCAACAAAATTTCAATGAGTATTTATGCAAAAAAAAAAACCTTACTTTTTTAGCTTATTTGGTGCATCAGATATGATTAAAAAGAACTGTATTTTTAATGAACTAAATGAAAATTCTGTGGGGCAAAAACAAAATTAGGGTGATTTTTCATTTAGACATATATTTTTTTTCTAATATTACCAACTAAAAGTGCATACCTGAGGAGGATTGATGATGGGAGTGCTCAAAAGGCTTCCATAAACACCGCCATTAGATATTGTAAACGAGCCTCCTGCCATCTCATCAATAGAAATGGTTCCATTATTTGCCTTCTTAGCAAGAGTGTTTATCTCTTTCTCTATCTCAGCAAAGTTCATCTTTTCAGCATTGCGGATAACCGGCACAACAAGTCCCTAAAACCAAAAAAAAAAACATAACTGCATGACAGACAGAATAAAACAAGCCAATTTGGGCACATTCTATCGATGAGTCAAACTGGAAATCATATAACAAAGTCAAGCTAAGAAGAAAATGAGTCAAACAGTATAAATTTCTTGAGCTTACCTTTGGAGTACCAACGGCTATACTGATATCGATATAGTCTCTGTAAATAATATCATCCCCGTCAATAACTGCATTGATAATTGGCTGATTTTGGAGTCCACTGACAGCAGCCTGTAGTTTGAGAGATCTTCAAGTATTTAAAAAACGTCAGACGTCAAAAAGCTTCAATAAAGAAGGGTGGGCCATACCTTAACAAAACCAGACATCAGACCCAACTTGACTCCATGCTTCTCTAAAAAGGCGTCCTTATACTCGGAACGGAGCTTCATCAAATTAGTCCTGTAAAAATGGGAGCAAACAATAAAAGAGTAATGATTTAATTAACACGCAAGAAGACTATAAAGTTTACAATGCAGATACAAACATTATTCATTGTAGAAAGATCTCACTCCTAAACAGCATTTAGTTGTTACAATAAAGAGTAAAGTACACGGATGGTCCTTGTGGTTTACCAAAATTTTGGATTTGGTCGCTAGCTTTTAAAAAGTACGCTGGTGGTCCCTGTGGTTTGCATTTTGTAACGCATTTAGTCCCCAATTTTTTTCCAAAAGTACATGGATGGTCCTTGTGGTTTGCACTTTGTAACGAATTTAGTCTCCATATTTTTTTTCCAAAAGTACATAGATAGTCCTTGTGGTTTGCACTTTGTAACGCATTTAGTCCCCAGTTTTTTTTCCAAAAGTACATGAATGGTCCTTGTGGTTTGCACTTTGTAACGCATTTAGTCCCTAACTTGGACATGATGAAACCTTTATATTTATTAGTTTGCAAACCACAAGGTCCAACCATGTACTTCTAAAAGCTAGGGACCAAATCCAAAATTTTGGTAAAACACAGGGACCATCTGTGTACTTTACTCTAAACTACACTAGCAGGTTGTAAAAAAATGATCTAAAGAACTCACATATCAACTTCATTAAACGTTGTCAACAAAGCAAATGTGTTCTGAGAATCTTTCAGACGTGTGGCAACTCGCTTTCTTAAACGGGTCATAGGAACCTGCATCGGTAACACGTCAAACATAACTTTAAACCAAATACAGTACTTGAGAAAAAAAAAATGTGATTAAATAAAGTCCACAAAAGCTAATTTACTTTGATAACAGATAACTTAACCATAATTACCATAAATCATAGATAGTTAGATTTTACAACTATGTTGCAAACGAACCGAACTTTCAAAGAACAGTTCAGCGGGAAGTTTGTGTTCGTTCATTTAATAAATGAAGGAACACGAACAAGAAAATTTGTTCGTTTAGTTAAATGAACAGGCCCTCCTTTCGTTCAGTTATGTTCATGAACGTTCGGTAATGCGTTCGTTTATGTTTGATAGTTTGTAGTGCTTTTAATTTTTATATTTAATTTAAACACTTCAAAACTCTGGCAAATTATATTATTCAATAAGTATTGTTGTATTATATATCATGTTCATGAACGCCTGTTTATATTCGTTTGTTTTCATTTATTTTCGGAATATTGGATTTTAATAATCCAATTATTCGTCGTTGGCCGCCAACAGTCCCAACTTCAAAAATAACCCCTGACAATCCCAACTTCAAAAATAACCACTGACAATCCCAACTATTAACACATTCCCCTCCAATGGACCCTGACTAACAGAACCTTAACGCCGTTAGTCTCCGATCGCCAGAAAAACGTTTTTGGCCAAAAAAGGTTCATAAAGGTCTGATCTAAAGTTACAAAGAGGTTTGGGACGAAAATGTTGAATTCTCCGAGCAAAAACAGAGTTTTCCGGTGACCTCCATAAATGGGGCTTTTACTAGAAAAAGGTTCCTAAAGGTCCATAATATGGTTGCAAAGAGGTTTGTGACGAAAAGGTTGAGTTTTCTAGCCAAAAAGGAGTTTCCGGCCAAAAACGTTTTTCTGGAGACTAACAGAGTTAGGCACATAGTCACCTAATTCGCTGGGAATCATGCGTTTTTCGAATTGGTACGTTTCGTATGGTACGCATACGCATACGAACTGGTACGCTTCCAATTCGCGAATTTAGGGTTTCCATTCGTCGATCTAATTAAGCAATTCATTTGTTCAATTCGCTTTGGGGTTCGTTTTAGATACGTACCTTAATTGTGGAAATCGTATTAGAGATTGCGAATTTAGGGTTTTTTTGGCGGGAAAACAGAGAATACGTATAATCAGGCAACCAGTCAATTCGTTTAAATAATACTCAGTTTCCAAAATCAATTCACAGCAAATCGTTTTCAAAATCATGTATAAATTTGGTTATTTATAATGTTTGTGTATCTCATCAGGTTATTTATGCTCTTTATAATTTAGTTAACTGTTTTAGACTTTTGGTTGTCCTCTGTAGTACATGAAAGTATAAAACAGCAATTTGGTTAACTGTTTTGATTTGGCATAAAAGATAAGCAATTTGGTTTTGGCATAAAAGATGAGCAATTTGGTTTTAGTTGTATAATTTGATTCAGCATAAAAGATACGTGTATAGTTTGGTCCACTGGAGGCCAATATGTTAACAGTTGAGATTGCCAGTGGTTATTTTTGAAGTTGGGACTTTTGGCAGCCAATGGCGAATAATTGAGATTATTAAAATCCAATATTCCTTTATGTTCATGAATATTAGTTCGTGTTCGTTTGTGTTCATGAATGTTCGTTTGCGTTTGTTACCTAAAATTAACAAACAAACATGAACATGTTCATTTGCTTAACGAACGAACACGAACAGAGAATCTCGTTCGGGAAGCGTTCATGAACAGTTCATGAACACATATATATCATTAACAAAAGCGACACGAACAAGTCGTGTTCGTTTGGTCCGTTTGCGTTCGTTACCTAAAATTAACAAACGAACATGAACACGTTCATTTCCTTAATGAACGAACACAAAAGAAGAGAATCTCGTTCGGTAAGTGTTCATGAACAGTTCGTGAACACATACACTTCCTTAACAGAAACGAACACGAACAATCCTTGTTCGTGTTCGTTTGGTACCTAAAATTAACAAACGTTCATTTCCTTGACAAACAAACACGAACAGAGAATCTCGTTCGGTAAGTGTTCATGAATAGTTCGTGAACACATATATTTCCTTAACTAGGTTCATGTTTGTTCAGTTCGTTTGCAGCCCTACATGTTAATGTAGCTAAAGCATTAGTGAAAAAAATGACACTCACACGTCTTTCTCGTTCTTTAGGAGGAAGTTGGGGTTCGGAAGCAGAGGTTTTAGGAGGCGGAGGAGAAGCCGGCTTAGGCTTCTCAACAACAGGGGTAGTTTCGACTTTCGGTTTTGGAGTCTCCTCCGCCTTCTCTGCGGTAGATGGTGGTTGAGAAACGGAGTCAGAAGATGCCTGCTTGGATGGAACAGCTGCACCTTCTGCTGACTTTGAGATGATAGCGACCTTTGTACCTGGTTCAACAGTATCCCCTTCTTTTGCAACAAACTACAAACATCAAAGCTCGAGTTGAGTTTCAAGAAAATTTAACATTTATAACTACTTTATCAACAGTTATGTAATATTTAATATTGTACCTCTTGAATGATACCCGCTTCAGGGCTAGCAACATCAATAGTAACCTGCATCATAAACAAGTCTTCTATAAATGTTTAAAAAAAAAAGCGATCTAGTGAATATTTTTCAAGTTTAACCTGAAATAGCAGGTAATAGTAAAGAAAAAATTCATAACCAAGTTTCATAATTGTTCCATTTACACCACCTTAAAAAGATTACCACTAAATAGCTAAGCAGTTAATGCGGTAAAAAATCGGATATCGGTCTTGACTGATATTTGAGATATAGGTAATCGCGGTTGGAATCAGTAATTTTAATATCATGTAGAATATACATATATAGCAATTTAACACTAACAATTCAGTATACTCTCCTACCATTAACAAATTAACCTTTTGCAACTTGCAAAACACTAACAATTTTAGCAAGTAGGAACTGATTAAGACTTAAAACACTAACAATTAACAATTAAGACTTAAAAGCTAAAACACTAATAGCAGAAATATGAACAAAGAAAAATGGTAAAACTAAGACGAAAGGTACTGATATCGGGAATCGGTGATACATCGGTCAAATATAGGTCAGATATCGGTCAATATCACCGATAATATCGGTTCCGATATTCTTACCGATATTTTACATGGAGGCTGATAACCGATATATCAGTGATATATCACCGATTTAACTGCATTGCTAAATAGTAACCAAGTAACATATATTCCATTAATGTCACTTCATTCTAAAAAAATAACATTTATAAAAAAAAGTTTCACAACAATGGAACAATAATGAAGCCTGAATGGTTATATTCATATATTAGAACAAATACCGAAACTTCATTATCACTAGTTGATTTTCCGTCCGCGCGTTGCGGCGGGGACCAAATGACTGCAAAACGCATGTCAGTAACGGCAAGCAGATACCGAATATCAAAACATAAATAAAAATGTCGTGAAAAGGATAGTCACTCCGTCCTAAAAAAAACGATTTTAAATAATCTAATATATAATAATAGGACCCACACGTCCTACACGTTGGAAATTAGATTGTTTTCAGTTCAGTTATGTAAGGTGCTAACACGTTAAAATATGGATGAGCTCGGTACCGGTAACGGCACCGAAAGTACCGATCCGGAAAATCATCAAAATTAGGTACCGGCACCAAAAATGCTCGATACGATACGGTATGGTATTTGAAGGTAAAAATCAATAAATACAGGTATGGTGCTAGACCGGTGTCGAACCGAAAGTAACGATTCTGAAAAAGTCAAAAGGTGGGTACCAAATTGGTACCGAAAATGATTTGGTATAGTAAATTTGGTACCGATACGATATCGGTTTGATTACAGGATCTGATACGATTTGCTCATCAATAATCTAAATATCCAAGTTAATTTTACATGCTACAATTCATTAATTACAGAAAAAGACAAAAAATAAAGCAAAATAGTTGTGTATATAAAACCTCATTAAAACAAAATACAGTTTACTTACTGTGTGTATGAAAAGTAATCTAAACGGTGCAATTACTTGCATTGCTACGTTGTTACAAGATTTGATGAGCTCGGTACCAACCGGTACCGAAAATACCGTTATCGAAATCCCCAAAAGTGGGTACCGGTACCGAATATACCTGGTACGGTACGGCTCGGTACCGGTCGGTACTGGTACGCCACCGGTATTTGAGGGTAAAAACCAATGAATACCGGTGCCGAACCAGCACCAAAAATACACCCAATTTGATAAATTTGATACCGGTACCAGTAACCAATACCATTTGCTCATTCCTTAGTAATGTTACTATTCATTCAATTCTTTTTTTATTACTATTACTATATCATTGAATACTGTTCATTCGATTCTTTTTTTAATATATAAATAAATTTTATGACTTTATCCCTTTTTTTAGGAGGTGCATCGAGTTTGTCCGTCCCTATCCCCATGGGTGAATTTTTTGTATGGTCAACCTGCTAGGCTTTACGTAGGGGATAACTGCATTTGGTCTACCACCGGGGTTCAGCAGGGGGATCCGATAGGACCTTTACTGTTTGCTCTGGCTTTACACCCCCTCATTACCCGGGTCCAAGAGCAGTGTCACCTGCTTTTCCATGTTTGGTACCTTGATGATGGTACGATTATTGGTCCTGTTCGTGAAGTGGCTAAGGCTTTAGAAGTTATCTCAAGGGAAGACCCTTCTTTGGGGCTCCAACTAAATGTTCGGAAGACTGAATTGTTCTGGCCATCATGCAATGGGGAGAAGTTTGCTGCGGGGTTGTTCCCAGAGGATATTGGGAGGCCTAAGCTGGGAGTCAAGTTATTGGGGGGTGCCATCAGCCGTGATCGGGACTTCATCAGTGATCTGGTTGTTAAGAGGGCCTCCCGGGCTGTCGATCTCATGAGGGTACTCCCGCAACTTAAGAATCCACAATGTGAACTCCTTTTACTGCGTTGGTGCATGGGAGCTGCCAAGCTTATCTTTGGTCTCCGCACATGCCAACCTTCTTATGTTGGAGCGGCTGTTACTTTGTTTGATGAAGGACTTCGGCAAGCCATTGATGATATTGTGGTTGGCGGGGGGGTCGTTCTTTGGGGACTTGCAATGGCGATTGGCTTCCTTGCCAATCAAGGAGGGTGGGCTTGGATTACTATCGGCGGGGGATGTCTCGTCTTTTGCCTTCGTGGCCTCCAGAGTGCAATCTTTGGAACTTCAAGATCATATTCTGCGAGCTTGTTGTATGGGTGATTTGGATTCGGAATTTAGGGCTGCGTTGGATGGTTTACAAGCCGTTCTTCCTGATGTTGACCTTGGCGGTTTTGCTAATAAAGACACCGCCCCCCGTGAACCTCAAACTATTTTGGCGAGTGCTTTTTATGGTAAAACCGTGAAGGAAATCAATGGTGTTTTCGGGTTATCCCCTCGGCAAAAAGCTGTTTTTGATTGTTTACGAGCCCCCCACGCTCAAGATTTCCTTACTGTTATCCCGATCGAGGGCTTGGGGCAATGTATCTCGGCAGTAGAATATCGGTCTGTCCTCAAATATCGTTTGATGATACCGTTGTACCCTGAGGATGAACCGTGCCCTGTTTGTCGGAAGGTGTGTCTTGATAGCTTCGGGGAACATGCCCTTCACTGCAAAGAGCTTCCTGGCTTCAAGTACAGACACGATCTGGTTAGAGATGTGTTGTTTGACGTTCTCAAGCGAGCTGGTATCGCTGCTAAAAAAGAGGCTCCGATTAATTTCCTAACGGACTCGAAGGAGGGGAGGTCTTCCCTTCGACCAGCCGATGTGCTGGTTTTTGGATGGTCCGGGGGTAAGCATGCTTGCATTGATCTCACGGGGGTGTCGCCTCTTGCCGGTTTCAGGGGCAGTGGTTTTGTTTCAGGGCAAGCGACGCGGAAGGCTGAGGCGGGGAAAATATCCAAGCACGAGCAGGCCTGCATAGATAATCAACATGCCTTCCTTCCTTTCGCGTTCGATACCTTTGGTTGTCTGGCCCCTGTGGCGTCCGGTTTCTTGAAGCGGGTTCAAAAGGCAGCACTTGCGCATGCGACAGTGTTTGTAGGCCATAGTTATGTGTTTAGCCGAGTAGGATTTGCAATTCAAAAGGGGGTGGCAGCGCAGCTTGTTGCCCGTCTACCAACCCATGATTTGTAATTTGCTTTGCTTTTAAATAAAGTGGGATTTGAATGTAAAAAAAAAAAAAAATTTAAGAAATACCTTGTCTGTTTCAACTTGTGCAATTGGTTCATCAATTTCTACCCTATCACCAGGTTCTGCTCAAAAAAGACCAATTAAAAAACAGAAGATAGCACAATAACAACAAATATTGTAAACGTTCTAACAGAGCAGAGAAACGTACTTTTTAGAAAAGTTGCCAGAGTACCATCACTTATTGATTCACCCATAAAAGGAACAACGGCATCAACCAGATCACCTTGAACAAAAGTAGCACATATGCAAGACAATCAGAATTTACAATTAACATGAAATAGAGAGCAAGGAAGATATTTAGAATTGGACAAATGGTACTCAATGAGCATAAAAGAATTGACAGCTTTTAGACTATTACTGCATTCTACATTATCGTAATAGAACAGATACAATATTACTTAAAAGACTTGCAATCAGCAGATGTAACATACGAATGCAACACTCCCAGACCAAAAGTAAACATGCGTTGGTGCTAACATCTCAGAAATACACATGATCTTATATATGCATGTTTACCATACGACCAAACAAAACGTAAGCAAAAAGAATATATGAATGTCATACCACTTTCAGAGGAGAACATTCTATTTTGCAGTTGCATGCCGACACATGGATGAAGACTGGTCATAACATCCCTGCAAAGAAAAGCGGTTTAGTTAAAAAAAATACACTAGCACACATCAATAGCAATATACCCGGCATGAATGATGAATCTCATTGCATCATGCTTCTAAATTTTCATCAACAATATTTACTATTTATACTCTTAGCAGATATAAAAAACATGGTATATGCACTAACCTTAAAGGCCTTAGATTAACTGCAGCACCTGTAACAATAGTAATTGGAAAAAAGATCAAAACCCCACATAACTAAATATCAGCTTTTCTGAAAGCACAAACTAAAGATGGGCCGAAACTTACCAGGTTGGGTAACGTGACATATACTTCGAACATTTTCGGTGATTCGTGAATGGCGTAATACCTATAGACATTTTGAAATAGTTATCCCTAGAACAATGACAAGTACACATAGCATGAATCATTTAGCATGTTGTGTAGGGAAAGTGTAAAAGTAAAACACAATGCACTTGATTTGTAAATCATTAACAAACTGAAAGTCAGAAACTTCTAGAAATTTTCATTTTCCTTTTAGTATGGTAATGGTAACTAGACAAGGTTAATTAAAGCTCAGAGCAAAAGAATTTTGCTCAGTCAGCCCCCACACATGAAGTTTGCTGGAAATTTTACATATACTTGTAGACATTCACAAATCACAATAGCCAACTAATATATCAAGCAATAAAATCTTGAAACAACTTTTATCGCATGCAGTTTTATTCCAAGAGCATAGAAAGAACAATTTCGGCAACATAAATGCACAGTCCAGAAATACCGGAGTTTACGCAGACACGCAGTTAACATAATAAACAAGTAGATCATAAACCTATAAACTAAGATAAATGCATTCTGCAACATTAACTCCACAGTTCAGAAGTACTGGACTTTACTCAATTCACAGTATTTGATCATTGCTCCTAGGTCATAAATCAATAAATTAAGATAATGTATTCTGAAGCATAAACACCATAACCAATACTAAAGTTTACGGATCAACAAACTTAAACCAACTTGCATCAAAATAGATTCCTACCGCACAAATTACTTGTTCTGCAACATAACAAAATAGTAAAAAAGTCTTCAAAATTAAGATAACCACTACCTCTCCTTCCGAGGTGAAACAATCTGCATTTATAGACGCTACAGGACGAGTTCTTTGCCATGATTTTCCTATAACCTGTCCAAATCAAAGTAACATATATCAAGCGTATGTCCAATAGTCAATTACTCATTGTCTACGAACTCTAATGATGCCAGATAACAAAAACTTACCCTCCCACAAAACAACAAATATGACAAAACTTTAGGTCAAAACCAACACAATCACAACACTCAACTTGTTCATTTCCAAATTAAATATGCAACATACATAAAATTATAAAAAAAAATCACAAAAACACAACGCAAATCGAAACAAAGTGACAAGATAACAAACGATTAACAACAAAACCGAGGCTTACCGAAGCAGAACAGCTTCCGCTGACGACTTTTCGCCGGAAAACACCAAACATCGCTACCTTCAACTCTACAAACTGTCAACCAAAACAATACACACGTATAGAACCAAATATCTTCAATTCAACGACAATAAGAAGCCCTAACTGCTAGCAAATTGATAAACAGATGCATCGATATGATATGAACAGATATATACGTATATATAGAGAGTGTGGTGACCTAGAGATCAAAAACAGGTGAAGATTGAACGAGATCTTTGAGATTCGAGTGAAATTACCTGATTGAAGAACGGTTTGGATCTTGTGTGAAGAGAATTGGTTGAATGAGAAATGAAAGGTTGACGAAGATGAGTAAATTAATCGTACGGAAGGGGCTGCTGCAAATGGTGAGATTCTTGGAGGCTTCTATGTGTTTGATTATTGTTTTTTCAAGGTGGTAACTGTGTAAAGTATAAACTAGGAGTTGTTTGATTAGCTTTTAATTTCTTGATAGTTCAGACCTAGCTGTTAATTAGTTTCTTAATGGTTCAGACCTTTTACTGGTTCATCATTTAGGGGCTGTTTGGCAACATCTGAATCAATAAGTGCTGAATGAATAAGAGGTCTGAATGGTTAAGAGACTCTGAACCAGTAAAGTGTTGTTTGGTTGCACCTGTGGATGACTGTGTAAAATGACATTTTTACCCCTCTGAACTACTTTGTTCTGAATGAAATATAGTTGTTTGTTTAGTGCTCTGTACTGAATGATGAATGATGAATAACTTAAAAAAAATACAAAACATAATAGAAAATCATAACCATTCTTCTTTTGATAAGTTAAATGTGTTCATTATGGGATCATAAACATTACCGGTTTTGCATTTAAGCTTTAACGATGTCGCAAATTTTGATTTTGTATAATCATAATGATTCTTCATTTGTTTTTTATCCACTACGAAATTGTGTTCTATTTTCAACTTTTCACCTACATTCTTCCATGAGTGTGGTTTAAGACTCCTCCCTTCACGTCCACGAAGTGTGATTTCTTGAAGACATGTTTCAAGAAATGTTTTATCAACACCCTCTAGGTTCCAATTAGTCCTACCCCTTTTTTGTGTCATTTCTTTGAACAATTCAAAACACACACAAAATAGCTACTTAATACAAACCATACCATTAAACCATTAAGATGAGAAAATAAATCAAATTATAACATCACAATATTGTATCATTAAACTATCACATCTTGACAAGTAAATACACAAATTCAAACTCAAACTCTGTACATACACAACATAGATATATAGCAACAGACAAATTCAAACTTAAACTTGTACATACACAACAAAGATTATTATTCTTGTACCATATTATTATTCATGTTATTATTATATAAACAATAGAGATATATAGCAACAGACATTAGAGCATTCACATCCTAACCATCAAATTATGTGAGGAGGGGTTTTTATATTATAAATGGTATAAAAAGTGGTTGTGAGTAGAGGAGAGAGAAAATGTTACTGTTCATCTGTATATTTGGGGGGACACTGTTCACCCGTTATAATTTTTTAATATATTTTGAAAGTGGTTGTGAGTGGAAGTTAGAGAAAAATGTAATGATAATATTATTTAATTGAAATGAGAGAGAAAAAGTATTTGTTTTTAGTGGAAATATATTGATATAGGAGTTGTTTTTTAGTGGAATGTATGTATAATTTGATGGATTGGTTGTGGATGCTTATATAGCTTCAAAAATCAGAATTCAAACTCAAACTTCAAATTAATTGTTTTGGTCAAAAATCAGACTAGGATAATGCAACCAAATCTTATTTTGTGAGGTGTGATGCTTGAATTGAATAGTGAATGTATGAACAAACTTCAAATGAAATGAACAAGTGACATAAGGATTTATACGAGGAAAAAGCCCTTGATCAATGTATGATCTCCGGCATAAAAAACCTCGGGTGATGGAAACTACCGATCACCAAGTATAATTAAACAAATGATGAATACAACTCGGGATGATAACAAGCTTGTTACAAGGATCACTAGAGTGTAATGTGTATGTAATCGCCAATGAACTGTTGAGAGCTTGCGAGAGTGTGTGTGTTTGCTAACTTGTTCTAATTCAAGCTGTTATCCCCTTTTAAAAATAGAAATAAACTAAATAACTAACTATTCGCTAAATGTGCAAGCTACCCACGACTTCTAAAACGGTCACCAAGCTATGCACGTGCGGAATATTGAGAGCATATTCCCCAAGAATATCGGCAAGACCAAGTCCAATGCGTATACTCCTGCAAAACAAGCTTAAATATAATGAAAGCAACCGTTAGTGTAAGGATAACAATGAGGATCCTGGATCCTGATCCTGCAACGTCTTCTGAGGATCCTTAATTCAAACAGAATTGAGGATCCGTGATCCTGGCTGCACTTGAGGATCCGTGATCCTTAGGTTTAGAAAATCTATCCCTAACAATTGCCCCCAAAATATGAGGAATAAAATATCACTTAAATGAGTCATATTTTCTAATCTTATCTGCAACGAACTAGCCAACGGAAATATAGCCGTTACACATCATGCGTCACCGAAGTGACAACCTGCAGAATCATCATTATATATAGATTAGAGATAAGGATCAATTTGCATTTAAATTCGAGCGATACTTCCCTTTAAATCCTCATTTAAAGATCGATCAGGTATCTCTCTTCTCCTTCTCTCTTCATCTTCTTATTTTGATCTTCATTTTTCTGAACACCCATGACGAAGATGGTTCTTTGATCCTCACCGACTAAGGACCCAAAGAAGGATAGTCCCTTGAAAAGCCAAGGCATTATCCAAAATCCTTCAAAGGAACTCTGCTGCTTCACCGACCCGGAGATTGACCGGATTCGCCATTGTTTTCCGGCGGATACCGTTTTCAAGCCTTTTGACCCTACTGCCAAAAGTGACTCCGTCTCTGACACTTGGGTTGCTTTTCCAGCCACCCCATTCCTGATAGGATTCTCCTATCCTTTCCTTGCCTTTACCCAATCCTTCTTTGCACTCACCGGTATGAGCTATATCCAGGCCATGCCGATGATGTGAAGGGTTTTACATACCTTAGAAAACATCATAGAGCAGGAAGGTATAGAAATAGGAATGTCGGAATTGGCTGAGCTATATAATCTTGTGAGCCATGGTTCACATCGCTTCTTATTCAAACACAAACCTGGTGATCCTCACCCAATCCTCAAGACCACAAAAAATGATACCAATTGGAAAAAACGTTTTTTCTTCGTTAGGAGGGACTCTATCCCGGACGGGAAAGATCTCCCCAAAAAGTGGACCACCCATGGTAGGACATAGGATCCTTATAGAAGGATCATAGGATAACCCTGTTTCTTTTGAGGACAACTGATCCTTTTCTGTTTTGCAGCTATCTCGTCTCTCATCTCATCTCATTCAGTCACCTGCAACAAAAGAAAGGATCGCTGCCTTTTGGAACCTTGATCCTGCAGTTAGAACATTCCAGGCCAACACAAAGGACTCACAGGAAGTATCCTTTGGTTCAGTCACCATGTCAAGTAAGTATTTATATTTATGTATGATTAAATAGATATAGATTAAGGATACTTATCTGTTGTTTGCCGTTTGTAGGTGCTGGAAAGTCCTCGAAATCAGCTTCTCGCTTCAGCGTCAGTGATCTTGATGCTGTCGCTGCCCGGTCCGGTAAGAAACGAATTGCTACCAGCCCTAGCATCCCAATCCCCAAGCCTGTCACCTCCAAGGGCAAGGGAGGAAAGAAGAGGAAGACCGCTGACGATCTGGAAGGCCTGCCCCTCATCCGGCATCAGTTTGAAGAATACTTCTCTGAGGTAAGGATCCCTGATCCTTAATTCTATCCTGCCCATTTGAGGATAACGGATCCTGAATTGTATCTTTTCTTTTTCGCAGAAATTTGCTGAGATCCAGATGCTCTTGGATGCGTATACTGAAGAGGCTGAGCAGAAGGAGCTGGACTTTCAGAAGATCTTCCTGGCAAAGGATGAGACCATCTCTACCTCGAGAAGGAGCTTAACTTGGCGAAAAAGCAGCTGGTCATGGCCCACATCAATGCTGATCATGAGAAGGCTGAAGTGATGGAGGGTGCTAAGCTTTCTGCAGCCATTGTTATGCTCAAAATCAAACTGCAGATGGCCAAGGAAGCTGAAGATCCTGACTTTGACAGGACTGCCTGGGACCAAGAAGGCTGGAAGGCCAAGCTAGCTGAGCTGGATGATGAAGATGAGACTAAAGAGGCCTTGGCTATCGAGGCTGGCAGCAGTGGGCTGAAGGATAAGGCTGGTGACGCAGAGGCTGGAGGTGATGGTGATGCAGCGAAGGTGTGAGCTGCAAAAATGGGCGAAGATGGATTTATGTCACACCCCGATCGCGTAAAACAACAAACCGCGGCGGAAACGTCGGGGAGTCGTGTGGCAGAATTATTGTTTCAAAACACATGATAATTAAAGTTAAGTTTTAAAAGCTTAAATTATCACATTGTCTTAGTTCAAACAAAACACATAACATAAAAGATGATAACTTTCTTTTTTTTTGAACGGCAAATTTGGATCACTGACGGACCACTGGAGTATCATCGTGCCACCAGCAGAACCACCCGATCATATCCATCTCCACTAGGCATAATGCCTATACACCAATTCAGGAGGAAACCCATTAAATATGGGAAAACCCCCCTTGTGGGAATCGAACCCAGGATCTATTGATCCCAAAGTCTTATCCCACCCCCAAGATGCCACTAGGCTATAAAGCCATGGGCAGATGATAACTTTCTTGATTTTAGATTGCTAAGGCCCAAGTCGCCCTAAGTGTAGCTTGCTCACATCAAACATTCGCTCCTGAAACATATGTGAAAGTAAACACGTCAGCATAAAAATGCCTGTGAGTAACATAGGTGTAGTGTTGAAGATTCATGACTTTGAATGTGAAAAGAGATGTTTAATGAAAAGTAGCCATGAACCTTATAAAATATTTTCTTTTATAAAATCATATGAAAATCAAATGATATAAAAGAATGATGTATGGTTAAGTAAATAACCAAATGAAAACAATATGTATAAAATATGTCATGTCTTGTCTTTGTTGAAGAGGTTTAGATAACGCCACGATATGCAATACAATAAAAGTATTTATATATAGGAAGTACCAGCGGCGTATCCACCATGCTTTTATCATATAACACACGTCTCGTTACTTAAATCACTTATTAATAACCATGAAATACTGTCTTGTTTAAATGTCAATGTCCAATGTCAAATGTCCAGTATAAACCATGTCATATATGGCGAATAAATAGTATTTACTCAAGCCAAATGCATAATGTCATGTATAAACAAATGTCTTATGTAATCAAAATGTCATGTACAAAACAAGGTTTTTAAATAAACAAAAGTTTAAAACAAAAGTTATGTTTTGAAAACCATTGCTTTTATCGATATGAACATTTATGTGGTTTGTCTATTGCATACACTCAAGCCTTGAGACTGTCGGATAAACCCTTATCAGGATCAAGGTTTATCAAAAAAAATGTATTCGGATTCTGTCATTCCCCTTCCGAAATACCTTGAAAGCGGGAACGGGATTTGTCAAGTCCTATAGCGCTATTACATACTACCGAGCGGCGTGATCAATGTTAATGAATGTACTACTCCGTTAAACATACCAAATGTCTTTTTCAATGTAAGCATGTCATGAAAATGTCTTTGTAAAACCATGTAATAGGCATACTAAGTCAATATGCCAATAAAAATGTCTTTGAAACCAAATGTTAGGTATACTAAGTCAATATACCATAAAAATGTCTTTTAAATAATGTATTATATGTAATATGTAATAAAACATGTATAATGTCATGAAAACAAAAAGTAAAGTTATGCACATATGCTTCACCCCAAAACATTTGAAAACGTAAAAATAGGGGAACTATGTACTCACCTTTGGGTGTGTTTTTATATGTTAACACAATCCCTCAAATTGTTTATTCGTCCTAAATTAAATAAGAACGATTAATAATAAAAAACTCACTAAAATACCTAAGTTTCTCCGATACTTAGAATTTTCACATAACTTTGAGATTTTCTCGAAAAGTTATTATTTTTTATTATATTGGTGTATTTATATATATATATGAGTTCATATATATATTTTAGAAACTTTGCGACTTGAACGATTTTATTGGTGACCCTCATCATGTTATAAGCAATATATCTACGATTTGCGCGTCGTAATATATATACTCAAATGTAACATACAAATAAAAGCGTAATACACATAATCTTGTCAAGTATTAACATGTCATCATACACATATTATAAAACAAATAACACATTGTAACACATAAAATTTACCCATGAACAACCCATTATGGTGTATGTTGAAAAACACGTATTTTAGCGATTCGGTAACGTTTTTGGGCGTCGGAAGTCACGTATGACTAACCAAACACCAAGTAAACTTAATATAAGTTAAAATACTTATTTTTATATCAAAAATATCAGTTTACTTGCTGATCTAAAACAGTTTTATAAAAATCCTCCGAAAAGCCGATTTTTAACCGTTTTACCGCATAGTTTTGCATCAAACGTTACCCTAACCATCCCAATTCGTAACGACTTGATATTTTAACATAACCCATGTTATTTACTGAATAAAATAGTGGTTATACTCATGATAGTTCAGATCTCACATAAAGCACATAAATTATGCAAATTTCACATATTTTACCACTTTCTAAGCTATATGTACAACATGCAAAGCTATCAAACCTATGACAAAGTTTCATGCCATTATAATATACCAAATAATGTTATTTTTAGTGTTTATAATCTGTTCTAAAACATTTTTGTCATACAATCATTTTTTTTTTATCATTTCTTGAGCTTTAAATCAACATGTATTCTTATGTACAAGTGTCTAAAGCACACTATCATATCATCATCATTTCATATGAATTTAAATGCATCAAACATGTAATTTATTCATGTTTACTTGCTGATTTAATTGAACATTCATCATATCATGCACAAATCATCAAACACTTGCATTTTAATTATCATTCAAGAACATGCAACAACTTAACAATTCTCAAATATGTCTAATAAATTTTTGGCCATTTACATGTCAAAATACTAACATTATTTCAAATTATAACTCATGATTCAATCACTCCTTTATATCTCTAACATATTTGCACATAATCTTGTTCATGCAAGCAAACATCCTAAACAAGTATTTATCAAAAAAAAATCAAACTCAAATCTCATACACCTACATATATATGTACGGTTATATACACACATATATATACTACCATTTTTATTTTGTATCAAGACCCATTTCTTTTTAGATTTCAAGTTTGTGAAAAATTCCAAGATTCAAGAGAAACTTCTAATCATCAAGAACAAGCAAGAACCAAGTGTATGATTTAAACATAAAATTTATACCTTCAAGATTCAAGTGAGTTTTTGGTGAGATTTTGATGATATAGAGCTTGAAATCACTTGAAAGCACCTTGGAAACTCCTTTGGATCTTCACACTAACTTGAAACTAGCTTGGAATGGAGTTTGATCTTCAAGAACAAGGTTGAAGAATTGAAGATGGGAGTGGTGGTGGTGTTTACGGTTTGGGAGAGAGGAGAGAGAGGAAGATTTGCTTTGATTGAGTTGTGATCTTGGAGGATTATGGAAGATATATAAAGATATGGAAGATATATGAAGATGGCATGCATCAACACTTGTCATAGTGTAAGAAGGAGGCAAAATGGTGGCACCTTAGGCCCCCACCTACACACACCTCTCATATATACATGAAATTTTTATATAGATATGTTATATGTAGGCTAAAACTGGTGTTTGACTGGATACTGGTTATTTTGTCTAGTGTTTAAATCCTGGTTTATGGCGTTTTAAATTATTTTTATTATTCTATATAAATAAACTTGCCATATTATTGCTAAAATAAATATCAGTTGTCGAGACTGGCTGCGTTGTCTGCGTTTTGCAGTAACTGTGTTGCGCAGTAACACGCAGTACGCGCTTAAACTTGAAAAATAACGTTTTTAAGCGTTTTAATTTATTTTTCAACATGAACATGATTAAAAATAAAATTTTAATCATAACAGAATATTTTTGGGATTTAAATATTATCCGGGCGGTCACCAACGTTCGTTTCGCAGTTTTGCCGCAAATAGTTCTAAAGTTCGAATAAACATGTTTTTGCCATACCGAATCCTTCGAAACTTATTTCTAAGTTATGTAAAGGGTATTTAGGGTATGTTTGGCTTATGTCACAGTTCCGGAGTGTACGTCTCATTAAACTGATTATGTTTACGTAACGGTTTATGATTTCACTTCCAGAACAGGTTTGAGAGTTCGGAATTGAACAATGATTGAAAACGTACTAATGTCACAAATAATTAAACAAATATTGAAATTAAAACACCATATTTTATTAAATACAAAGTTATTCGGAATAGTACAAGGATTAAAAATACACAGATGTCACAGTCTCCCCTACTTTTGGAAATTTCGTCTCGAAATTTATTTAGAGGAAACTTGTGGTAAAAGGTGTGGATACTTCGCCTTCATTTGATCCTCTCATTCCCAAGTAAACTTTGGGCCACGTTTGGATTCCCAGCAAACTTTGACTATCCGTATGCGCTTGCGCTTGAGCTTCTTGACTTGATGGTCCAATATTTCCACAAGTTTCTCGACGAAGTGCATCGTGTTGTCGACACGAATTTCATCAAGGGGGATGTGGAGGTTTTCATCAGCCAAACACTTTTTCAGATTGGACACGTGGAAAGTTGGTTGAACATTTCCAAGTTCAGGAGGCAGCTCAAGTCTGTAGGCTACTTTTCCGATTCTTTCAACGATCTTGAATGGTCCAACATATCGTGGTGCAAGTTTTCCATTCTTCCTAAATCTGATTACACCTTTCCAAGGAGATACCTTGAGTAGGACGAGATCACCGACTTGGAATTCCAAAGGCTTGCGTCGTCTATCCGCGTAACTCTTTTGACGGCTTCTAGCTGTTAAGAGGTTGTCGCGAATTTTCTTGACTTTGTCTGTAGTCTCTATAATGAGTTCAGGTCCAGTGAGCTGAGCTTCACCAATCTCATTCCAGCAGAACGGCGAATGACATTGATGTGCTGAAAATGGGTTAACTAAATTAACTAAATTTACCCTAATTCTAGACTCTCTAAGTTTTAAATTTATAAGACTAAGACTCTCTAAACCCTAAAACACACAACCGGCAAGTGTACCGATCGAATGTAGTATAGCCTAAGGAAGTCCGAGTATCGAACCCAAGAGACTCTACTGATTACGCTAAGACTCTATCTAGACTTAAATTGACACGACTTAACTAATTTGTTTATTGGTTGGGGGGGGGGGTTCTAAAAATCCTAAGAATGCAAATAACGACTAACTAGATTAACTAAGGAACTAACACGAACTCGGACGACGACTGAACTCAAGGATGATGAAAGAACTACCTAGACAGGAATCCTGATTGCTTTTAGTTATGATTATAATTGGAAGTTGTCTGCTATGGAACCGGGATCTTATAATTCTCACCTATCGGGAAATCTAAGGACCCCTAAACCCTCTCAAGAGCACGCTAAGATCCCCTAAAGGTTGTTAAACTACCGGTTTTAGACTCCCTTACAAGACATTGAATGGGGTTTATAAAAGTATCCTACAAGGCTCACTCCCTTACGAGACCTAAACCTAGGATAGGTTTGTTTTCTCAGCTAAACTTGCTAGACAGCAGCCAAAAGGTTAACTTCCTAAGAAGGACCCACCTTGCGGTTTAATCACTTAGACCTAGCAATAATCTCACACCTTACAGCTATTGATGATTAGTAGAACACTTGATTTTATAAAATTACCAATTATTACTTCTAAGGTTACTTGTGCACTTTTCACCCTAAAGGATCAAAGGTTTATTATGTGATATAGACACTCACCAAAACCTAAAACCCTAGCCCGATTCTATTCCGTGATAAAGACCGTCACCAAGATTCGAACGAAGCAATAATCAATATTCAAATAACATCAAGCACGCAAACACATCTAACTGATAGAACAAGCCGTTTACAATTTATAAACAATCCATAGCTTCCATAAATCCAAAAATAATCAAATCATATAGCAATCATTCATCCATGTCTAGGTAGTAATAAAAATTTAGCCAATAATCATATCTAAAAACATAGCAATCAATGTCAAAACAGAATTCATCATGCAACAAAGTAAAACAAACGAAAACGAGAGAATAAGGATGATTAAACCCGAATCTTCACTTCCGAACGCTCCAAAGTGTCACCTGATGATTCCACACGTCCTGAGCACTTCAACAGCCTCTAATCAGCCTCCAATGATCGCCCAAGATGTCCAAAGTTCGTAATTTTTTGTTGTTCTCCGATATTACTTCTGTCGATTTATTCGAATATCTCCTCCTTTTCAGCCGTTCAAGTATATTATATGCAGCTCCCTTTTTCTTTATTCGTAATGGGCTTGGCCCATATTCAGCCGTCCACCACGTGCGGCAATGTATGGATTCTTAGCCGCCTCTCTTATTCCTTTTGATCAATTGGAAGTAACGTGTATCTCAAGTATGTATGGAAAATATAATTTCAATCCTTTTTTCTTCTGATGTTGTATTGTGTATACATGTGGCTCCTTTGGGTTATGAGACATCATGATGATAAATATGGCTCAACATAAAAGTCCATGTCCACCACTAATATTGGCGGCCCAATGAAAAATAATCCACAAACCCTCTTATGAATATGGCAGCTCTCTATTCGGCCCAATATGTCTAGTGTCCACGTGATGTTGTAGCTCCAAAGTCAGCCAAGCCCATTTGATGATGATGATGATAATATTTGACTAGATGTCCGCTGACAAAAAAA
Organism: Helianthus tuberosus; assembly: GCA_030545235.1. Classification (NCBI taxonomy): domain Eukaryota; kingdom Viridiplantae; phylum Streptophyta; class Magnoliopsida; order Asterales; family Asteraceae; genus Helianthus; species Helianthus tuberosus. The sequence continues at coordinate 109,524 of JARYGA010004994.1, forward strand.
ACAATCCCCCAAGCCCAAATTGCTCTCAACCGCCACTTTGGTCTACGTGTATGTTGATTGATGTTGTCAGCTCAAAATACCTGAAAAACACCAAAAATCAAAAGTATATACAATCTAAACTAAAACGGAACCAAAAACAACTATCTAACAACTAAAACCTGACGCGAATAAAGATGTATTTTACAATACATCAAATATCCCCACACTTACTCTTTTTTCGTCCTCGAAAAAGAATTATGCAAACGGAATCATAGTCAGAATAATCGAACGGGTCAAAAGCATATGTTAATTTATTAAAATCGAAACTCGTGTTAGCCGCGATTGCAAGTATATTGATCCACTTAAACCCAACATGGTTCCAAACCCTTATCATGCAATTTAGGTTCAAGTGCGGTCAATCTCCCTAGGGTCTCACACTAAGAATCGCAAGTCCACCTAATCCCCCCTCAAGCTTATAGGACAAAAGGAACAACCACTGGGTTATTTCCTAACCGTTTTATACCAAGATCAAGAGAGTTTAAAATCAAATCTATTTTTTTTTTCATACGAGCTTAGACTTTGCATTTTGCTCTTTTTTTTTTTTTCGTGAGTCTAGACGATGCTTTCCCTAACCAAGAGGTATTCCGGCTGTAGAGTTGCGATCCCCAACCACAGATTACTTAGGTTTCGGTACTTTTATTCGGCAAGTCGATTTCACACATCCCAGAGGCATTCCGGCTGTAGAGTCGCTATCCCCAACTCGGATTACATAGACCTGTGCTACTTTCATTTAGTTTCTAGCTCACTTTTTATTCTATTTTTTTTTATTTTTCAACGAGATAATGACCAAAAACTCTAATGATCTTAGCTTATAACGGCATCCCTTATACTATTTTTGGCGGTTTCAGTTTCCCACTTTCCCCGGCAACGGCGCCAAAAACTTGATGTGCTGAAAATGGGTTAACTAAATTAACTAAATTTACCCTAATTCTAGACTCTCTAAGTTTTAAATTTATAAGACTAAGACTCTCTAAACCCTAAAACACACAACCGGCAAGTGTACCGATCGAATGTAGTATAGCCTAAGGAAGTCCGAGTATCGAACCCAAGAGACTCTACTGATTACGCTAAGACTCTATCTAGACTTAAATTGACACGACTTAACTAATTTGTTTATTGGTGGGGGGGGGGGTTTCTAAAAATCCTAAGAATGCAAATAACGACTAACTAGATTAACTAAGGAACTAACACGAACTCGGACGACGACTGAACTCAAGGATGATAAAAGAACTACCTAGACAGGAATCCTGATTGCTTTTAGTTATGATTATAATTGGAAGTTGTCTGCTATGGAACCGGGATCTTATAATTCTCACCTATCGGGAAATCTAAGGACCCCTAAACCCTCTCAAGAGCACGCTAAGATCCCCTAAAGGTTGTTAAACTACCGGTTTTAGACTCCCTTACAAGACATCTAATGGGGTTTATAAAAGTATCCTACAAGGCTCACTCCCTTACGAGACCTAAACCTAGGATAGGTTTGTTTTCTCAGCTAAACTTGCTAGACAGCAGCCAAAAGGTTAACTTCCTAAGAAGGACCCACCTTGCGGTTTAATCACTTAGACCTAGCAATAATCTCGCACCTTACAGCTATTGATGATTAGTAGAACACTTGATTTTATAAAATTACCAATTATTACTTCTAAGGTTACTTGTGCACTTTTCACCCTAAAGGATCAAAGGTTTATTATGTGATATAGACACTCACCAAAACCTAAAACCCTAGCCCGATTCTATTCCGTGATAAAGACCGTCACCAAGATTCGAACGAAGCAATAATCAATATTCAAATAACATCAAGCACGCAAACACATCTAACTGATAGAACAAACCGTTTACAATTTATAAACAATCCATAGCTTCCATAAATCCAAAAATAATCAAATCATATAGCAATCATTCATCCATGTCTAGGTAGTAATAAAAATTTAGCCAATAATCATATCTAAAAACATAGCAATCAATGTCAAAACAGAATTCATCATGCAACAAAGTAAAACAAACGAAAACGAGAGAATAAGGATGATTAAACCCGAATCTTCACTTCCGAACGCTCCAAAGTGTCACCTGATGATTCCACACGTCCTGAGCACTTCAACAGCCTCTAATCAGCCTCCAATGATCGCCCAAGATGTCCAAAGTTCGTAATTTTTTGTTGTTCTCCGATATTACTTCTGTCGATGTATTCGAATATCTCCTCCTTTTCAGCCGTTCAAGTATATTATATGCAGCTCCCTTTTTCTTTATTCGTAATGGGCTTGGCCCATATTCAGCCGTCCACCACGTGCGGCAATGTATGGATTCTTAGCCGCCTCTCTTATTCCTTTTGATCAATTGGAAGTAACGTGTATCTCAAGTATGTATGGAAAATATAATTTCAATCCTTTTTTCTTCTGATGTTGTATTGTGTATACATGTGGCTCCTTTGGGTTATGAGACATCATGATGATAAATATGGCTCAACATAAAAGTCCATGTCCACCACTAATATTGGCGGCCCAATGAAAAATAATCCACAAATCCTCTTATGAATATGGCAGCTCTCTATTCGGCCCAATATGTCTAGTGTCCACGTGATGTTGTAGCTCCAAAGTCAGCCAAGCCCATTTGATGATGATGATGATAATATTTGACTAGATGTCCGCTGACAAAAAAAAAAACAATCCCCCAAGCCCAAATTGCTCTCAACCGCCACTTTGGTCTACGTGTATGTTGATTGATGTTGTCAGCTCAAAATACCTGAAAAACACCAAAAATCAAAAGTATATACAATCTAAACTAAAACGGAACCAAAAACAACTATCTAACGACTAAAACCTGACGCGAATAAAGATGTATTTTACAATACATCAGACATTTTCGACCGTATAAAGCTTCGAAAGGAGCCATGTTGATGCTGGAGTGATAACTATTATTGTAGGAGAATTCGATCAATGGAAGATGCGAATCCCAACTACCACCAAAATCGATCACACAAGCTCTAAGCATATCCTCCAATGTCTGGATTGTTCTTTCAGATTGTCCATCCGTTTGAGGATGATAAGCTGTGCTCAAATTGAGTTGGGTTCCCATAGCAGATTGCACGGTTCTCCAAAAGTGAGATGAGAATTGAGCATCTCGGTCTGATATGATGTTCAAAGGAACACCATGTCGGGATACAATTTCATCCACATAGATCTTGGCAAGCTTGTCAGCAGAGAGATCCTCATGGATTGGCAAGAAGTGAGCAGATTTTGTCAAACGATCAACTACTACCCAAATGGCATCATGACCTCTATTAGTGCGCGGTAGTTTGGTAATGAGATCCATGGCAATGTTTTCCCATTTCCAAACCGGTATCTCTGGTTGTTCCAATAATCCAGAGGGATGTTGATGTTCTACCTTAACCTTCAGACAAGTAAGGCATTTGGATACATATAAGGCAATGTCTTTCTTCATTCCCGGCCACCAATACTGGGTTCGAAGATCCTTATACATTTTGTCTGCACCAGGATGAATTGAATAACGAGACTTGTGAGATTCATTCATCAATAAGGTGCGGAGATTGTCTATACTTGGGACCCACAAACGGCCCATGAAATAGAATATCCCAAAGTCTCTCAATTCAAGCTCAGGTTTAATGTGACACGGTAATTCTTTACCCATCAAGCCTTGTGTAACACAAGTACGTTGAGCCTGAGAAATGCGGGTTTGAATATCAGATCGAACTTGAACACAATGAAGCTTGACTCGTTCCTTACGACTAGCACATCGGCTACGACATTCGCCTTTCCAGGATGGTAGCGAATCTCGCAGTCGTAGTCGTTTAGAAGTTCTACCCAACGTCGTTGTCTCATGTTTAGTTCTTTCTGATTGAAGATGTGTTGGAGACTTTTGTGGTAAGTGAAAACTACACATTTTGTTCCGTAAAGGTAGTGTCTCCAAATCATGAGAGCAAAAACCACAGCGCCCAACTCAAGATCATGAGTTGTGTAGTTTTTCCCATGGATTTTCAATTGTCTTGACGCGTAGGCTATGACTTTGTTCCTTTGCATGAGAACACAACCAAGGCCTAGATTTGATGCGTCACAATATACGACAAAGTCGTCGTTTCCCTCAGGTAAAGACAACACAGGAGCGTCGCAGAGTTTATGTTTCAAGGTCTGAAAAGCTTCTTCTTGTTTGGGTCCCCACTCAAAAGGTTTATTCTTTTGAGTTAAGGCTGTGAGAGGAACCGCAATCTTGGAGAAGTTTGCAATAAAGCGGCGGTAATAACCCGCGAGACCCATAAATGAACGAACCTCGGTAGGAGTAGTTGGTGTATTCCAATCCTTAATCGCACTGAGTTTGGCGGGATCTACATGTATACCTTGTTCGTTAATAATATGTCCCAAAAATTGAACTTCCCTAAGCCAAAATTCACACTTGGAGAATTTAGCGAAAAGTTGTTCCTTCTTTAGGAGTTCCATTGTTAGACGGAGATGTTGTTCGTGGTCAGCTCGTGTCTTGGAATAAATCAAGATGTCATCAATGAAGACGATGATGAACTTATCTAAATAAGGCTTACAAACCCTATTCATTAAGTCCATGAAGATGGCAGGAGCATTCATTAAACCGAAAGGCATAACAGTAAACTCATAGTGGCCGTATCGAGTGCGGAAAGCAGTCTTGGGAATATCTTCTTCGGATACGCGAAGCTGATGATACCCAGAACGTAGATCAATCTTCGAAAAGCAAGTAGCACCCTGAAGCTGATCAAAGAGATCATCAATGTGAGGTAGAGGATATCGATTTTTGATGGTGAGTTTATTAAGCTCACGGTAATCGATACACATTCAGAATGATCTATCCTTCTTCTTTACAAATAGGACAGGTGCGCCCCAAGGGGAAAAGCTTGGACGAATAAATCCTTTGTCTGATAACTCCAGCAGCTGCTTCGACAACTCTTGCATCTCAGACGGTGCAAGACTGTCTGGAGATTTAGCAATCGGGTTAGCACCAGGTACAAGGTCAATACGGAACTCGATTTGACGCGCTGGGGGTAAACCAGGTAAGTCTTCAGGAAAAACCTCAGGATAATCCCAAACGACGGAGATGTCTTGTACAGTTTTACCCTTGTCTTTCTCCTCTACGACACGTGCCAAGAAAGCCACATAATTCTTTCGTAGATATCTCTGGGCTTGGGTGCTTGTCATCAGTTTAAGGCTACTAGCGGGTTTATCTCCACGAACTTCTAAGACTTCACCAGATGAAAGAGGCACACGAAAAATCTTGTCAAAACAAACCACCTCTGCACGGTATTGGGTCAACCAATCCATCCCTACTATAACGTCGAAATTCCCAAATTGCATTGGCGTGAGGTCAATGGGAAAAAGATGATCGTTGAGGTTCAACTGGCAATTTCGAATGACGGAATCGAGTACAAAGGATTCACCACTGGCTAACTCTAATGTCAAGGGTTTTCCTAGTTTTGTTCTAGGCTTTGCAAGCAAAGGTTCAAAGGTTAGGGATACAAAACTCTTGTCGGCACCCGAATAAAAAAGAATAGAAGCAAGTTGGTTGTTAACATAGAACATACCGTTCACCACCTCATTGTCGGCACGCGCTTCATTGGCATTGATGTTGTATGCTCGTCCACGAGCTGGGTTCGCATTAGCCAACTTCGGGCACTTGTTCCTGTAGTGAGTCAAATCTCCACAATTGTAGCAAGACCCAGGCGGAAAGGAGGTCGTGCAGGATTTGCTGGCTGTTGGGCAGGGTTTTGTGCCGCTTGATTCGGAGCAGGAGGAGAGCGACATGTGTTAGCCAAATGGCCATATCTTCCACAGTTGTTGCAAAGACGACACTGAAGATGTGGTTGATGATGACAATTGCACTTGTTACAAAGAGGTGCAGTACCAACATACTGTTTCCTGGTAGGTGGTTGTGCTGGCTGGGTAGGAGTAGCTTGATTGGTCTGTGCAACAACGGCAAAGTTATTGGAAACCTGACGCTTCCTAGATTTCTTCGAGGTTTCAGCTTTCTTTCCCTTCTTCTTCTCTGCCTTGTCAGATGGTTTCTTGTCACCCTTGCGGTGGAGTTTACCCTTCTTGACTTGAGACTCAGTCAAAGTTGCAGCTAGCTCAATAGCTTGTCTAACCGTGGTAGGGTTGCTGCCGGTGACAATATCCTGAACGGGATCAGGAAGGCCATCTATGTACTTCTCAATCACTTTGTCCAATGGCGTGACCATGGTGGGACACAGCAGGCTCAGTTCTTCGTATCGGTCTGTGTAGGCACGGTGCTCTCCACTATCTTGCTTGAGATCGTGGAATTCGTTTTCCAGTGCCCTCAGTTCATGACGAGGACAAAACTCCTTCATCATAAGTACGCGAAGCTCTTCCCATGTTTGAGCCATTGCCACGTTGGCACCTCTGTCCCTCATCACACCATTCCACCAAGTAAGCGCCCTTTTCTGAAACACACTTGACGCAAACTCAACATTTCGCTCATTCGGGCATTGAACGTGATGAAACGTACTCTCGAGACTCTCGAACCACTATAGGAGCCCAGTTGCTCCTTCTGACCCAGAAAACTGAAGTGGTTTAGCCGAATTGAAAGTCTTAAAGTTGCACGGAACAGGTGCGTTGTTATTGTTTTTTGCTTGGTTTAACTGAGTTACTAGGTTCGGGAGTACAGCAGCAATTTGCTGAGCGATCAAGGCTGCCATTGCGGCGTCTTGGGTTTGATCACGTCGAGGAGGCATCTAAAAGAAAAGGAACACAAGGAAATGTGTGAGATTGACATAAGACAATCAAAAGGAGTATTGGAAAAATCGACAACACAAAGGAAGGTGGTCATTTGTTTGTTACTTAAAACAAACAAACAACACAGTGACTAATCAAAGTAAATAGGTCTACATAATGCATAATGAAGACATGCTTTAGCCTATAAGTGGACACTCACCCCAAGAGTTCCCAGGTAAGTGTGACTGGTCCGATTATGTGGATTTGTACGAACACTCTAGCCTTAGACAGAAAACTCAGGGTACAGGCACCCACCCTTCCGGATTGCACGTGTTCACATTATTAAGACCGAAACTTTGACGAGACTTGAAAACTTTAAAGGCACGAAGCCTAAAAACAAATCATCCAAGGATAGATGATTGATTTTCAAATGGAATTGAGATTTGTGTACTTGTTTTGGTAATCACCTAAGGATAGGTGATGGTATTGTTTTAAGATCTAAACACAAGGTAACTTGTGTTAGGGTCCTAGAAAGGTTATAGTCTAGGTCAAAATTTTACTAATAACCTAATTCCCTATAACCATGAGCTCTGATACCAACTCCTCTGTCACACCTCGACCGCTTAAAAAAACAAACCGCGGCGGAAACGTCAGGGAGTCGTGTGGCAGAATTATTGTTTCAAAACACATGATAATTAAAGTTAAGTTTTACAAGCTTAAATTATTACATTGTCTTAGTTCAAACAAAACACATAACATAAAAGATGACAACTTTCTTGATTTTAGATTGCTAAGGCACAAGTCGCCCTAAGTGTAGCTTGCTCACATCAAACATTAGCTCCTGAAACATATGTGAAAGTAAATACGTCAGCATAAAAATGCCTGTGAGTAACATAGGTGTAGTGTTGAAGATTCATGACTTTGAATGTGAAAAGAGATGTTTAATGAAAAGTAGCCATGAACCTTATAAAATATTTTCTTTTATAAAATCATATGAAAATCAAATGATATAAAAGAATGATGTATGGTTAAGTAAATAACCAAATGAAAACAATATGTATAAAATATGTCATGTCTTGTCTTTGTTGAAGAGGTTTAGATAACGCCACGATATGCAATACAATAAAAGTATTTATATATAGGAAGTACCAGCGGCGTATCCACCATGCTTTTATCATATAACACACGTCTCGTTACTTAAATCACTTATTAATAACCATGAAATACTGTCTTGTTTAAATGTCAATGTCCAATGTCAAATGTCAAATGTCCAGTATAAACCATGTCATGTATGGCGAATAAATAGTATTTACTCAAGCCAAATGCATAATGTCATGTATAAACAAATGTCTTATGTAATCAAAATGTCATGTACAAAACAAGGTTTTTGAATAAACAAAAGTTTAAAACAAAAGTAATGTTTTGAAAACCATTGCTTTTATCGATATGAACATTTATGTGGTTTGTCTATTGCATACACTCAAGCCTTGAGACTGTCGGATAAACCCTTATCAGGATCAAGGTTTATCAAAAAAATGTATTCGAATTCTGTCATTCCCCTTCCGAAATACCTAGAAATCGGGAACGGGATTTGTCAAGTCCTATAGCGCTATTACATACTACCGAGCGGCGTGATCAATGTTAATGAATGTACTACTCCGTTAAACATACCAAATGTCTTTTTCAATGTAAGCATGTCATGAAAATGTCTTTGTAAAACCATGTAATAGGCATACTAAGTCAATATGCCAATAAAAATGTCTTTGAAACCAAATGTTAGGTATACTAAGTCAATATACCATAAAAATGTCTTTGAAATAATGTATTATATGTAATATGTAATAAAACATGTATAATGTCATGAAAACGAAAAGTAAAGTTATGCACATATGCTTCACCTCAAAACATTTGAAAACGTAAAAATAGGGGAACTATGTACTCACCTTTGGGTGCGTTTTTATATGTTAACACAATCCCTCAAATTGTTTATTCGTCCTAAATTAAATAAGAACGATTAATAATAAAAAACTCACTAAAATACCTAAGTTTCTCCGATACTTAGAATTTTCACATAACTCTGAGGTTTTCTCGTAAAGTAATTATTTTTGATTATATTGGTGTATTTATATATATATGAGTTCATATATATATTTTAGAAACTTTGCGACTTGAACGATTTATTGGTGACCCTCATCATGTTATAAGCAATATATCTACGATTTGCGCGTCGTAATATATATACTCAAATGTAACATACAAATAAAAGCGTAATACACATAATCTTGTCAAGTACTAACATGTCATCATACACATATTATAAAACACATAACACATTGTAACACATAAAATTTACCCATGAACAACCCATTATAGTGTATGTTGAAAAACACGTATTTTAGCGATTCGGTAACGTTTTCGGGCGTCGGAAGTCACGTATGACTAACCAAACACCAAGTAAACTTAATATAAGTTAAAATACTTATTTTTATATAAAAAATATCAGTTTACTTACTGATCTAAAACAGTTTTATAAAAATCCTCCGAAAAGCCGATTTTTAACCGTTTTACTGCATAGTTTTGCATCAAACGTTACCCTAACCATCCCAATTCGTAACGACTTGATATTTTAGCGTAACCCATGTTATTTACTGAATAAAATAGTGGTTATACTCATGATAGTGCAGGTCTCACATAAAGCACATAAATTATGCAAATTTCACATATTTTACCACTTTCTAAGCTATATGTACAACATGCAAAGCTATCAAACCTATGACAAAGTTTCATGCCATTATAATATACCAAATAATGTTATTTTTAGTGTTTATAATCTGTTCTAAATATTTTTGTCATACAATCATTTTTTTTATCATTTCTTGAGCTTTAAATCAACATGTATTCTTATGTACAAGTGTCTAAAGCACACTATCATATCATCATCATTTCATATGAATTTAAATGCATCAAACATGTAATTTATTCATGTTTACTTGCTGATTTAATTGAACATTCATCATATCATGCACAAATCATCAAACACTTGCATTTTAACTATCATTCAAGAACAAGCAACAACTTAACAATTCTCAAATATGTCTAATAAATTTTTGGCCATTTACATGTCAAAATACTAACATTATTTCAAATTATAACTCATGATTCAATCACTCCTTTATATCTCTAACATATTTGCACATAATCTTGTTCATGCAAGCAAACATCCTAAACAAGTATTTATAAAAAAAATCAAACTCAAATCTCATACACCTACATATATATGTACGGTTATATACACACACATATATACTACCATTTTTATTTTGTATCAAGACCCATTTCTTTTTAGATTTCAAGTTTGTGAAAAATTACAAGATTCAAGAGAAACTTCCAATCATCAAGAACAACCAAGAACCAAGTGTATGATTTAAACATAAACTTTATACCTTCAAGATTCAAGTGAGTTTTTGGTGAGATTTTGATGATATGGAGCTTGAAATCACTTGAAAGCACCTTGGAAACTCCTTTGGATCTTCACACTAACTTGAAACTAGCTTGGAATGGAGTTTGATCTTCAAGAACAAGGTTGAAGAATTGAAGATGGGAGTGGTGGTGGTGTTTACGGTTTGGGAGAGAGGAGAGAGAGGAAGATTTGCTTTGATTGAGTTGTGATCTTGGAGGATTATGGAAGATATATAAAGATATGGAAAATATATGAAGATGGCATGCATCAACACTTGTCATAGTGTAAGAAGGAGGTAAAATGGTGGCACCTTAGGCCGCCACCTACACACACCTCTCATATATACATGAAATTTTTATATAGATATGTTATATGTAGGCTAAAACTGGTGTTTGACTGGATACCGGGTATTTTGTCTAGTGTTTAAATCCTGGTTTATGGCGTTTTAAATTATTTTTATTATTCTATAAAAATAAACTTGCCATATTATTGCTGAAATAAATATCAGTTGCCGAGACTGGCTGCGTTGTCTGCGTTTTGCTGTATAAGCACTGTGTTGCGCAGTAACACGCGGTACGCGCTTAAACTTGAAAAATAACGTTTTTAAGCGTTTTAATTTATTTTTCAACATGAACATGATTAAAAATAAAATTTTAAGCGTAACAGAATATTTTTGGGATTTAAATATTATCCGGGCGGTCACCAACGTTCGTTTCGCAGTTTTGCCGCAAATAGTTCTAAAGTTCGAATAAACATGTTTTTTGCCATACCGAATCCTTCGAAGATTATTTCTAAGTTATGTAAAGGGTATTTAGGGTATGTTTGGCTTATGTCACAGTTTCGGAGTGTACGTTGCATTAAACTGATTATGTTTACGTAACGGTTTATGATTTCACTTCCAGAAGAGGTTTGAGAGTTCGGAATTGAACAATGATTGAAAACGTACTAATGTCACAAATAATTAAACAAATATTGAAATTAAAACACCATATTTTATTAAATACAAAGTTTTTCGGAACAGTACAAGGATTAAAAATGCACAGATGTCACAATTTATCTAGACGCGGCCGGAGCCCATTTTTTATGGTTTAAAAGTTTTTTGATTGTTGAAGTTTTTCTTGAATAATGGTTGGTCTGTACTTAAACAATAGTGATTAGGTTTAAGGATCACTGATCCTTCAGACAATAGGTAGGATAACAAATGGTGGAGGGATGTTAGTGCATTATGTGTCTATCGCCTCCGTCAATCTAGTCCGTAGCAGAAACCGAAGAAATCTAGGCTTTTATTGTAATATCTAGTTAGAAAGGCAAGGTGGCAATTTTGTAAATAATTAGATTTCTCATTATATCCCTTGGCCTATAAATAGATCATTTAGGTTTAGAGTTCAAGACTTTTTGCTCATTTGGGAATTAGATGATCTAAGCTTAGAGAGAGAAAGTCTAGAGAGAGAAAGTTCTCTCACGTGATTCTCGGCTTTGTACACGTCATCTTATTCAATAGAATCACGTTATTAGTACGTTCTTGTGTGTTCGGTCACGCACGTTCACGGATTCCGCACGTCGAACGTTTGTTACGCAATCGTACGGTGTCAAAACCGATCCTACAAGTGGTATCAGAGCAGGAGCTCGATTGCACTGATCAAACACATAGATTCGTACAGGATTTCATCGATTTCAGATCCGAATTTCATCTATTTCTTCATCTTTTTCATTTTTATCACGTTTTTCACTAAAAATCGTCAAATTGAACGGGTTTTTACGGTCCAAATCGGCTGATTTTTTGATATGTTGTGCGAAAACACTTGATTTACAACCCTACCAAATTTCAGATTCTAATTCCTAGCCGTTTAGGAGAAATTTGAGTTTTTAGGTCCGATTTCGTGTCAAACAGCGAGATTCCGCTTGAAATTTACTCTTGATTCCGCTCGAAAGTTCAAAATTCAGATTCCGCTCGAAAAGATAATATCTGATTCCGCTCGAAATCAGATTAATCAGATTCCGCTTGAACATTATTGTCTGATTTCGCTTGAACAGTCATCATTTTGTTTGAACATTTAAAGTTGTTGAGTGTGTATTGGGTTTATAAATAATTGCATGTGAACTGATCAAAAGTAAAAATACACATTCTTGGTCCAATCAAATTTAAGTGAAAACAAAATTGACGGTCATATATCATGTGAGTTTGTCGGCGACAACTGTGTTCAATATTACTTGAATCAAGAATTTTGTAAATGCATGTGAAACAGGTTGTTTGAATACATGTGAAATTGAATTGTTGACTGCCACATACTAATCGGCCCAATAGAATTTATGAAGAGTTAAATTGTTGTTGGCTGCATGTGACCCAAGAGAGTCTCGAATTGAGAATATCACGTGTATTCTGAAAAGATAAATTGAAGGCCCAATCAGATTCTTTTGGCCCAAATCATTCTAAGCCCATTCAAAGGACGTGTCACATCTGTCCATCTTCCGGTTCATTCATATACAAAGTGTCCATCCAAACTACATTGGAACAAGTCCACAAATCTTCGACACGAGTCTTAGATTGATTTCATCAACACACACTGTTACGTGCTCAGTTTGTTTAAACTGATCATTTGTTTGTTTGTTTTCAGGTGATTCCGAGGTAATTCAAGGATACAAAATCATGGAAAAAGAAATTCCTTTCAAAGACACAAGAACAGAAGAAGAAAAATTAGCATACAGAAAACAGAGAGCTCACTGGAGGATGATGAGAATTTCTCGTATTTACTATGAAGCTAAAAAGGCGAAGAGATGAGATGCTAATAGAGAATGTTACCTTGATCCTGAAGGAAACATTGCTATTGATGATAAAACTCTTAGTGAAGAAGCTCTAGTTGAATGTATTGCTGAAGAAGAAGAAGCTTTACAGAGAAAATGGTGGGGATGTGATGAAGAGAAAGAAAAAGAAAAAGAAAAAGATGAAACTTCAAAATGTGAAGTTGTGATGACTGAAGAAATTGTGAAAGAAGCTATTACGGAAAAACAGCAGGTTCTTGAAGAAGTAATTTCCGAGAAAGAAGAATCCAAGAAGAATGGATTTTCAAGTTCTGAAATTGTGTGCTCAAAATGTGACAAATCTGCTGCAGACAATGTTAAACTCTTGAAAGATGTGGAGAGCTTGACATTGGAAATCAAAAAGCTGAAATCTGAGAATGTTAAACTGTTAAATGACTTGAACAGTTTGACATTAGAAAATAAGGTTTTGAAAGAGAAAGTAAAAGATTTTGAAAGTAAAAAGAAAGTTTTAGATAAAATTTTTGAAGATAAAATCAAAAGTTTTGAAAATGAAAAATTAAAAATTGAAAAAGATTTTCAAAGTCAAATAAAGATTCTTGAAGATGGGAGATCTGTTTTTAGCAGGAATAATATTGAAAAGCAAAAGGTAATAAATTCCCATCGTCAGACGATTATTCGACTTGAAAAAGAAGCTGAATGTGATAGAAAGAAAATCAAAGAGTTAGAGAATAAATTGAAAAATTTTGTGACTTCTGCATCATATGTTTGTCCTGAACCGATCAATTCAGTTCCAATAAGTGACAATGTCACAAATTTTGACAAAGTCAAAATTGAAGATTGTGATGAAAAATCTGATGATGAAAAAGAAAAAGAAGAAAAAAGAAAAACATTTTTGAAATTAAATGAAATGTTTAAAAATATTGTTTTACATTCTACTGAGAAAGGTGAATGCTCAACGCAAAAACCTGTAAAGAAGAATGTGGAACAAAAAAAAAAGATAAAAAATCGAAAAATTTTCAAAAAGAAAATAAAAGCTCATCAGATCAATCATCCAATCACAAAAATTTAAAAATCAAAACTCAAAAATAGTTGATAATCAGTGGTGCAGGTTTGACCACAGTGCTCAAATGCCAAATCAAGGATACAAGAGGAGAAATGACTACCACAAGGCAACTCAATGCTTTGATCTAAGTGTGTGGTATGAAGACGGTGTGTGGTATGAAAGTAGTGAGAGGTATGATAACAGAGTGTGTTACATTTGTGGATTTCAAGGACACATTGCTGTTAACTGCCAGAGTCAGAGAATCGAAACAAGAAGGTGCTATGAATGCCACATCAGAGGACACATTATCAGAGATTGCCCAATGAGATCAAAAGGAAGATCGAGGGCTGAATCTCAGAAAATGTGAAAGAAATCAGTCAGTGTCAAGCCCAAAGAACAGAAAGTTCAAGAACCAAAAGTTCAAGAACAGAAAGTTCAAGAAAAGAAAATTAAGCTTTCACAAGGGCAGAAAGACAGACTGAGGAACAAAAGGAAGAAGGCGAGAGAGTATCTGGAAAGGATTTTGTCCTCGGATACAGCCGTCAAAGCGAATAACAGTTCTGATAAATCGTTTTACTCTCCTAAGACCGATCAGTCAAACAAAACGAATTCATCAGATACAAATCCGGGGACAAAAGAAAAGAAGAAGAAAATTGTTGGCGATGAATTTGTTTCAGTGAAAACAAAAGAGCCATCTTCTGACAAGGAATTTGTTTCTTCGGAAGCAAAGGAGCCACGTGTTGGCGATGAATCTGACTCTTCAAAGTCAGACAAGCCACATTCAGGTAATGATTCTGGTTCGTCAAAACCAGAAGAGCCATATGTTGAGGTAAAAACTGTCAAACCCAAGGCTGGTCAGGCTTGGGTGAATCTGTTCAAGTAAAAACCTGACTTGTCGGAACTCCCAGGTTGGTAAGTGTGGAGTAGGAATCGGCATCTTTCTTGAGAAATTCACAGGTTGGTAACTGTGATATTTCGAATTACAAAAGATTAATCAAGGACATTAAGTTGTACTTGATTTATTTTTTCCGACAAGTGGTTAAAAGAGAACAATGTGATGAAAGAACCCAAGTTTGTGAATAGACAAACAAAACTAATTTTCCGGAAAAACCATTTTTGATTAAAACAAACTTAAGTGTTTTGAAATCATAATGGGAAAATAGTTTGTTATCAGGGGGAGTTCTGATTGTTTACGCCAAAAA